>CAVNYN010202184.1:0-104203 GCA_963692815.1 Nyctanthes arbor-tristis
CCCCCCCCCCCCCCGGGAGGTGGAAGAAAGTTTATATCTAGTTCAGACGTGTGCTCTTCCGATCTCTTTTCCCCTTCCAAGACACCAAAGAGGCTTACTCAATGATCCATCAAGGAATGCTAAGGCAGGCTACTAGAGGGATAAATTCACTTACGGGTCTCAAGGTGTCCAAAATACTATTAGTAGCTTTTTCTGTTGCCTTTGCTGATGATGCACTCACTGCGATGCCTCTTTTCATCCATTTGATGATTACTGGAAACTAATGGTTGTCTAAAGATTACAATCTTAAGCAAGATGCAAATTGCTATTACTCATGCCACTCCACCTTATGCTGCAAGTTAATCAAGTTAAACCCTCAGGAAGGCAATTTACTGAAGAGAAAGATTGGACCAGGTATAATGGAGAGGACTTCCTCACTCCAAGTTGAGCATGTATCGAACAATAAATGATCAACTTGAGGGTGAGAGCTGCAATATTTACTTTTTCCTTATTTTCATTTTCTGGACAGCTTTAGTTACTTTCTTTTTAAAGTCAATTTGTAGTCCAATTTAAAGGGTTGAGTTATTAATTCAAGATAGCACATTATTTCAGCTCTCCATGAAGAACTCAAGAACACAATATGGATTTAGATGGTAAAAGAAGTTTAAAAAAAATGAAAAAAGAAAAAAAAACACAATGAACAGACAAAGATAGGTGAACAACTTTAAACCAGTAGCACAAGTGACATTAAAACAAGAAAGTGAAGGACGAAGAGTTACATGACACTAAGAGAAGAGGCAGCAAACAAAAAGAAACAGATGAATCTGTAAGTATGTTCTCGATTAAGAAACAGATGAAAAGTATGTTCCAGATTAATTATCTGTTTGAGAAATCACACTTCTAACCAAGAATACTATTGCCACAGTAGACAGTTGCAATGCAAAGATTATCCAAGAAAGTGACAGACGGACCAAAACACATATCAAAAAAGAGATTACGACTTCGAAATTCTATATGACATCTCATCCTTCTTCAATCTCTTATTGCTTCATGTCTAAATTCGATATTTAAAGAATGAGGATGTAAAAGTGTCCACATACCGGAGACCATGGATTTGGCTCAGGAAGAGATTTGTCAGGAGGTGAATTTTGTACTGCACCACTTTTCATTGTGAGTATTTCCTGTAGAAATTTCATTACAAATCACATATTGGTGCACATGTGGATGAATCAATTACACATAAAAACTAGTAAAAATGGATAACATCAAGTATCATAACACATCCAACGATTAGGAATTAATCTTGTTTCTTTTACTAGTTTTGTAACTCCACCCATTAAGGGACCTTTGGGGTTTGTTTTTTTCTCTATTTATATTGCTTCTAAGTTGTAAGATTCTTGGTTGATTTCGAATAAGAATTAAGAATTTTTCGATTCGAAATCCAAAAGTTGTTATTTGTGTGAGATGTAGATTTGTTCTACATCAGATTGGTATCAGAGCATGGTTCGTGGGAAAGGACAAGATGCTCGTGGTGGTCATGTGAACCAAGAACGTGATGAGGAGATAGCTGATCTGCGTAATCAGATTAAGAATCTGACCACAATGTTCGATCAATTTGAGACATGGGCGAGGGAGTACATGATGTGTGGAGTACAGGGTTCTACATGAAAAACATGGGGATTTAGGGTTTGCCGACTATAAACCTAAAGAGTATGATGGTGTAGGTTATGATAAGAAGAAAGTTGATGCCGAGCCAATTAGAACAGTGAAGTTCTGTGTTTCTCGTGTCGTGCGTGGAGCTTTCCAATGCAAGGTTGCAACAGATCTACCAAAATTTGAAGGTTTGAAATGGTTTGAAATATTTAACCAAGTTTGATCCTACGGTTATTTGTACTATTAAGGAATCTGGTGAGCATATCATTGGTAGTGTTGGAAAACTTTACTTTGAAATTTGTGTGAAGGACTTGAACAAAGATGTCGTGGGTAATTGTGGTGCTAAACTAATGAAGCGGTTTGTATAGTTGATATCAAAGAACCGGTCCTATTTTGAGAGAGGAAAAAGTGACATAGAGTTTAAGATTCGAGGGCAAATATGCGCCAACTCGGGAAGAACGATGAAGACGGAAAGGGCAAATTAATTAAATTTAGTATCTTTCTTATTTTAAAAAATATAGTTGCTTGGTGGTTACACAAATCTAATGGTTAAGAATAATTACTTAGTAATCACAAAGATCCAACGATTAGGAATTAATCTTATTTCTTTTACTAGTTTTGTAAGCTCGGCCCATTAAGGGACTGGTAGGGTTTTTTTTTCTTTTTTTCTCTATTTATATTGCTTCTCAGTTGTAAGATCCTCGGTTGATTTCGAATTCGATTTGCAATCCAAAAGTTGTTATGTGTATGAGTTGAAGATTCATTCTACATCAACACGCAAGCCAAGTCAGTCACAAAATAAAAGATTTATAAATAGCAGCAACAGCCTTCAAGGTTTACCAAATGCTCCAAAATAAAAATTTCTTGCAGCAGACTGGTGGAATTATGCAGACAACAAATTAAAAGGTGAGTCATATAAACTTACCTCTCCAGCTGCTTCAATGGCAGCCAACCATTCATCAGAAAATGGAACAGCATTTTGTGGGGCTACAAATGTTCTAACTTTCTTCTCAAGACCATCACAATATTTATTGCTGCCATAAAAAAGATGCAAAATGACATTTCCTCAGATTTCTGTATACATGATAATTTCACATAGATCTGAAATCTTGAACACAAAATTCACCAAATAAGCCCTTTTCAGATAATACTTACCTTGATGTAAATGCAGCCCTATCGTTGAGAGATTCTTCACTAACTGTAGTACTATTATCTTGAGAACCATTACTCCTATTGTGATCTCGTATGCAAGATTCAACTAAAATTCCATCTGCATCTTCCCAAGTTTCATAAATTGGATTTGGTTTTTGAACATTAATCAAGGATCTTTTTTCTCCTGAATGTAGATCAGTAATAGAATCCACCATGCCACCCAAAACTCTAGTTTGATCCGAGTCATCAGAGATTATGCTTTTTACAGACGGAAAGTGATCCTTCAGAGGCACTCCATCATTACTACGGAAGAGATCTTTAACTACAACAGGATTAGGCAATTTCACATGTGCTGGCTTTTCATTAACATCAATATCACTTACAGATTTATCAGGAATTATTGAAGTGCTCTCAACACAGCATTCCTTCACTGCCTCACCATATAATGACTGAACCAGCAAACTCTCTGTGTGTGATAGAATAGTCTCATTTTCCTCCCCAAATCTATCTTCCATTACTAGAATCACTTTAGTACTTGAACTGTTCTCTTGATGACCATCTGACATTGACCCTGCTTCTGTAATGCTTCTGTGAATACCTTTCTGTGACTCCTCACACATCTTGCTTCTTAAAAACAGACTACTGTTCAACTCTACTGCCTGTGTTTCCTGAAGTGGACTGTTTGACATATGTTTACCATCTGTGTCCTGCACCAACAGATCATCTTTCAATTCATTAATTTCCATATTCTGCATGTCACAGTCCTCTGGAAATCTCCCACTAACACCAACCAACGAGTTTGTTACTTCATTAGGAGTTCTATTGAGTTCCAAATAGTCTGTGTTAGCTTGGGGTGTACCGTCATAACAGGAAGTATCAGCTAAAATATTATAACTTTCAAATGAATGGATATTTTCCCCCTTTAGAGATTTTTCAGTCATTTTGTCTATATTGAAATCATTATGAACAACAGCAGCTGGAGCCTTCATATTTTCCATTTCAATTTCAAACAATTGATTTCCCACTTTTCCAGTCACAGCAACTGCTGGAAATGTTTCAGCTAGATTTTCTTGCAAGGATTCTGTATAACACACTTGAATCGCAGGCAACAAACAATCACTTGCTTGAAACGTACCATTTTTCAATGAATCTAGATCAGCTTTTTTATAAATGTTCTGAAGCTCGGAAGCTTCTACAGATTTCTTAATACTAGCACCATTCACCAATATACCAGAGATGTTAGAGCTTTCAATGGTTAAAATATCTTCTGGAGACTGCAGCTGTGCCTCTCCCACATATAAGTTATATGATATCACATCTTTCTCAGTAGCTTTTACTGAAAGATTTTTATGTTTGTTCTTAGATGCAGAACGTGTGCCTTTATTAGTACTTCCTAAAGCCTCATAGTCTACATCTCCAATATAACAACTTCCACAATCTCGTGACTCTTTTGATGGTTCATTGGCTCTTCCACCTGTCTTAAAAATATGCTTATCAGCACAACCGTGATCAGTCTTCCCAAGGAAGACCTCTAATTGGCCAGTTTGCTCTCTAAGTGGTTCATGACAATCCAGCATACATGTGTCCTCCATATTACTTCCCATTGTCAAAGAATCACTTGCTTCTCCATTTTGTGTCCTGGATCTAGCATCAAGTTCTGTAACGGAAATTTTGCACATTTCTGTCCCCGCGTGTGATTCTTGGATTAAAGAATTTGTTTCAGTTCCACCTTTACCAAGCATCAAACAGTTATGTTCTGACATTAGGTTTGAATTTTCACATCCACTCATACAAGATTCATTATCTCCTGAAAAGCTATTGACGCTACCCTTCTTAATATCATGTGTCGGTGTCAGTGTCACTTTTTCACATGAGGTACTTTGTAAAGAAACTTCTTTGTCATTCTTCTCAAATTCTGTATCTTCCACCGAGATTGACTTCTCAGATTCTATTTGCTTCAGAACATTCGGATTCTGTCCATTAACATCAATGGTATTACCTTTTTGAGCATTACTAGTGGCATCATACAAAACCTTCATTCCCACCTTCTGCTTAAAGCTTTCCTCCATGGTAGATTCGATTATTCCATGTGAAGCAGGACTGATATCAAAAGTTGCAGAGCATTCTGATATGGCGGTTGTGACCTTATTTCTATTACTTGTGCTTTCTTTGGTGGTACTGGCCATCTTCGGAAATTTACTCAAAGTACTACGCGACCTTAAATCTTCAATTTTCTGAGTTCCCCAAACCTTTGAGTCTTTATTTCTCAATGACAAGCCAAGTGAGAACGAAGTTTTGGGCTGCAATAGCAATGGAAGAATTAGCGTTAATAGAATCACAAAAATTTATTGATGTAACACAGAAAATTTAATTGCAAAGGCCTTACCTGACTAAAAAATGCCAATGACGGTGAAGGCATTCTCAAACGTGATGGTCTGGTGGCTTGATGTGTTAAATGATGCATAGTCCCCCTCCTCCCACTGATGCAAGCATTCTGAGCAACTGAAAGAGAGACTGTGCTGGGCTCATCACAGCTCTCAAATGAGTGCCCTGTGCCAAATGGAACCATATTATCTGAAATCATATTTGAACCACAACTATCTACTTTATCAACGGGCAGGGAATTTCTATTGATTGATAGTTGTCGTTCTTGCAATGAATTTTCCTGTAGAATTCATAATTAATAAAATATTAACAATATAATCCCGGGGATGCAAAGATAATGAGATACTATTCAAGTTATAAGAAGTGCTTTGATCTACTAATTTAAAATATCCAAAGGGTGACGGAAGGCTATACTAAGCTGAAAGCTTTGCAAAAGAAGTCAGATCCTTACTGAATTTATCTTTGAATGGCGAGATGGCCTCAAAGTACCAGCTTTCAACGGAACTTCAGTGTTGTTCAGACTTTCAGGGGGTCTCTTTGATCCTGAATTCCTCAGGATGCTAAAAACTACATAATAACGAAAATTACTGTATACTTAATATTTAATGCAACATTATACATACTAACAAGAAATTCACAAGAAATGTGTGAGTTATTGAACAAAGCCTCCAAAAATTTCAACTGAGTACAAATGAAACAGTTTAGAGAAACCAAATTCACTATGAAGCCAACCATTATATATGATCTAAATGAGCAAATAAAATGATCAAACACAGTGCTGCATAAATTATCGCCCAAGAGATCACCTGGTTTAGCATCCTGGTTATGCTTCAAATAGTTCACCCTATGACCTGACTTCGCAAAAACTTTCAGCAGCTTTAATTCGTTGACTGCAGTTTTGGCCGCACTTCTATTTGCTGGTTTTTTTAAAGTACAGAAGAATTAAGGGTTTCCATATTCAAACTTTGGAATGCAAGAGAAAAAAACTTAATCAACTGAAACTACTAGGATCATACATTATAGTAAAAAAAATAAAAAATAAAAAAAGAGAGAGAAAAAAATTAAGGATATCATGGTGACAGCACGGTCCTAGTACTGTCATCAGAATTGGACACACTTTTGCTAATAGCTTGAGTTGATTTATGTGCAGTCTGAGAGAATGTAAATACAAGAGGTAGCCAATAAGTTACAGACAATCCCCGTAAGAAAAGAAATTACAAATGACAGAAAAAGTCTCACCACAAAAGTTGAAGGAATATCACTAAGAGCAGATGAATTGGGCTTTGCTGATTGGCAAGCACACTTTTTAGAAATATCCAGAGCTTCTTCAGGAGGTTCTTTAGTTAAATCATTTTTAATTGGAAGAATGTCAGCGGATTCAGTAATGTAGCTGGAAGTGGCAGCAGTTTCTTTATTTATGGGTAATCCTTCTCCGAAAGTTGTACCAGTAATTGAAGAGAGTTCTTTGGAATCAAGAACACCTAAAAACAGAACAAAGAAGCCACACTTTTTAATCATTCTTCCAGGTAAGTACAACTACCAAAGAAAAATAATGAAAGGGGAATAATAAAATTTAACCCTCATCAGTGAAAAAGGCTCTGTCCCATGCTAGGCTTTTCCGTAAATTGTATCCCGCGCCCCTTTTTTTCCTCTTCATCTGAAGCGGCTCTGCACTCAGTTTCATGGTGTCTGTTTTGTTAATATTAACATTCTCTTTAATGCAGCTGCCTCTAGAAGATGGAGAACAAGGATTTGCTAAAACCTCAACACTTTCTACATGCTCTGCAAAAGAGAACAGAGAAGAATTTGTTAAAACCATCAAATTTCCCTTCTATCCTTGATTTCACTTCTTATTTGTACTCCTGTTCATATCATCTTTTAGCCAAAATAGAAAAACCAAAACTCTTGTCTAACTAAAAAAGAATGCTTTTCATAAAAGATATTGAAAATATTAGCTAGTCCATCGTGAAAATGTACGCGTCTATTTTCCAGTGGGGCAACTATAATTAATCTAGCCTAAAGTATATTCAGCCCCAGTAACATTCTATTTCTGTTTCAAATTAGAAATTGAATAAGTAGATACGAATGATGGAGATTCATGTGGGTTCCACAAAATATGCGATTATTGGTTTGACTAATTTCAATTTCAAAGTAGAAACAGAAAGCAATTATGCAATCTCAATTCTCAACAACCTGTTTCAGTAGCTTAGCCAAATTTCGCATTCTTGTGCATGTATGCTTTCCCAAAAAGCAATGTACAATGGAAAACGTGTATATCTGTTCACCACAGCTCAGAACACATGCTGACATATTGTTTTTCTTGTTTAATCACAGCCTCAAAAACTCAATCAGGTTAAACACTAAAAACTTACAAAGGCAAACTCAATTAAACAGCAAAGCAACTTTCTCGCAATTTCCCATGAAGCTAAAAATAGAAAAATTTCACAAACAATTATATAATAAGCAAATTCCGGTAACTGAAATGGGAACCCTAGTCGATAGAAATCATAACCTATAGAAACTCTAATGTACAAAAACATTAAAAAAATCCAGAGAAAAGCAAATTTAGGGGGAAAAAACCATACTTGTAATTGCAGGTGAAACGCGAGAGGAATTCGTGGACCGATTTTTAAGATGCGACCTCATTTCTTTCCCTCGATCGTTCAGTTTATTAACTTCCTGGTTTAAGAAATGGATTGACTAACATAGAAATGCAGATTTACGATGATATTCGAGGTCTCAATCGACTGAATCTGAATCTGGAGTGGTCGTTGTTTTTCAAAAATTCAGTGAGCGGGAATGCAATCACGTTAGGCAGTCGCCAATTGCAGTGGATAAGGTCAGGGGAAAATTATTTCTTTTTTTTTTTTCTTTTTTTCTTTTTGGTTGGTGTGGGGTGGGGTGGCGTGGGGGGGCGAGGGGGGGGGGCAATCTCTAAATGATGGGTTAACAAAGTGTTTGATTGGACACCTGATTATAATCCACACGATATTATTTTATTGATTTCACTTTTTTTAAAAGTTAAAAAGTAAAAGTCAAGCTGTAATTGTTTACTTTTTACAAAAAGCAATCAATCAAATGATGTCACGTGACAGATTATAATCTAACCAAATAATCTACTAGTTGCCAAACACTTTGTAAATTTATAAAGTGTTTGGCATCTTTCTCATATTATAATCTCGATTATAATCTGTCACATGGCATCAGTTCACTAGTTTCACTTTTTTTTAAAAAGTCAAAAAGTAAAAGTCAAGCCGCAATTTTTTACTTTTTACAAAAAACAACCAATAAAATAATATCACATAATAGATTATAATCCAAAAAATAATTTAAATTCCAACCAAACACTTTTTATTCTCTTTACAAATTCTCTTTATAATTTCATCTATCACTGATTTGACCGCTAATTTGACAACTACTCATTTATTACCACAAATTTCAAATTTTTATTAAATGTACATTATTCATTTCACTTCATTGTAATTTCTCATTATAAATCAATGTCAATAATGAGAATCAAACAGCCACTTATAGCCTTCTTTTACATTTTACAACCCAATTTTGGGGTTTTTCACTCTCCATACCCATCAACATTATTTAAGTATTGTGGAAAAGGAAGGGAGGAAATCCAAATATAAGTTTTTTCATCAACATTAATTATGCTTAGAGCTTGTTTGAAACTCTTTATTTTTTGAATTTATAAAGGGAATTTATAATGAGTGAAAATGAGTGGTGGAGATTTAATAAAAGTTTGAAATGTATGGTGATTGTTGAATAGTTGTTAAATCAAAGTCAAATTATGATAGGTGAATTTATAAAGAGAAAAAATAAAGAGGTTCAAACAACCCCTAAGCTTTTATTTGGTCAAAAATTGCGTGAAACCTCCTAAACTTTAGAATCATCCGCACTCTCTTTCCTAACCTTTATGTATGGACAACTAGGACCCTCGCTATTATATCGCATACCCTTAATAGTAGTAACTTCATAGTAGTAAATTTACAATTGTAATTGACGATGGCAATGTATCGAGTTCGAGATAGATCGACCCCGCCCTAATTCGACCAGCAAAGCATTTCTTATGCCTCGCCCAGTGATCCGTCAAAATTAGGTGATGTTCGAGTCAGCTCGTGGAGTAATTTGGATTGGAATTTTGCCCAGTTTACTAATCCGTTTAATTTTTTAAATATTTTTTGTTTTATTTTTTTAATTCTTTGAGATTTTTTTATTTATTTTTAATATTTTTATTTTAAATTGTGCGGGGCAGTTCATATCGAGGCCAACCCGTAACCTGCATGCTCCGAATTGACCGAGATGCCCCTGACCCGTCACGCAAAAGTTTTCCAACCTGTTGAGTGTCAGGCGGTCACGCCTTCAAAGTTGGGCTAAAAGGCCATTTACTTATGGTTCATATGAATAACTTACAAAGGGATATATATATATATACACATACATATACATACAGCACAATTATAACTTGATTTGATAGATACACCACAATTCGTTTTACATATTTAACCCTAAAGGCCCCCAACCCCCCCGGAAAAAATAAAAAATAAAAATAAAATTGAAGAATTATACACCACATACATGCGGTCGTCCATGTCATGGTGTTCATGTTCTTCTCGAAGAATCTAACAACGCCAACCAACACAACGAATCCAGCAACATCTTCGTCCTATATACTTTATCATTTTCTGTCAAATTTTCCATTACTATTTTATTATATTTACTTGGCCAACTAGAAAATTAAAAAGAAAGAAGAAACCCACCAGGAATAGCCACCGTATTCTTCAAATATTGGAAAGAAAAAGATTGATAAATGAAAACGGATCGAATTAGAATTTCGACTCCCATAACAGTTCACTCCATTTTACAAAGAAAGAAACAAAAATAGATGAATGGAAAAAAAATTTGCAATATTGAAAAACTAAATGAAAATTTTGAACATGATTAGAGGATGGTATTCAAATGAAATATCTCTCCATTTATTCTCTGGTATAAATGGTACATGGTTTAAGAAATCAATTAAAAAAATGAAACTGTGATAACAAGATTAATTTTAGTTTAGTGTAGGTTTCAAATATATATATATATATATATATATAAGGAGAGAGAGAGAGAGAGTTTAGTGCAAATTTCTTTGTTATCTAAATTCGCGTTTGAATTTTAGATTAGGTTTATACGCGTAAACTATTTGTGGTGTAGAGAGATAGAAAAAATAAATATATATGGCAGTATTATGTAGTGGTTATTTATGTCATTTTATTGATATCTTCTTTGGTAATTAAATAAAATGTAGTGTGTTAATTAAATTTTGTAGTGGTAATATAATTATTCTTAGATGTTTTACCCTCTTTTACATAAGACATTTATTTTTACACTTTTAAACAAAAATAATTGCAAATATACCCTTTTTTATTTATTTTTATTATAATTAAATCATTATTATTTTAATTTTATTATTGGTTTTTATTTATTTATTTCCCTGGATTACATCTCTATATATATACACATATAAAACCGTAATTGCATCTCAAACTCACCACCGCCACCGCCGCCGCCACCACTACTCTCCACCTCTATAATCCACCATGACCCATAACTATCCACGTTCTAAGTCATTCACAGCCATAACACTTGTCGGTAAATCAAAGAGGGGATGCTTAACCGCAAATCAGAGGGGGTTGCACTGCTGTTTGCAGTGACTGCCTCGAACAGCAAAGGCATGCAGTTGCTGCTGTTTTGCAGCAGTTGCTGCTGTTTCGCAGTGACTGAAGTGGGTACAAACAGCATTAGTCACCGCCGGCGACTGCTGCTATTTTGCAGCAGTGAGCAGTCTCTGCTGCAGCAACGTCTTAATGACGCTGCTAGTTCTAGCGGTGCTACTAGTTCCGACGGCTGAATTTGGATTTTTTCATTTTACCTTTTTTTTTTCATGGTAGGCCAGTGATTGTGATACTAAACCCTAGTTGTATTTTTATATTTTCTTTTTTCTTTTTTGTTACCATTTATCGGTGCTGTTACCATTTTCTAACTGATTTTCCTTTTTATTTTCCTATGTTATCATTCTCGTTGTGTAACCAAGCTCTTTTTTCCTCTTCCTATTTTTCTTTTGATTTTTTTCGTTGCCATTCGCCGGTTATGTTACTCGTTTTTCGGTTGATTTTTTTTTTTTTTCGGGGGGAGGGGGGCTTTTTCTATTACTATTTCTAGTTGTATTTGTTACTTTTCAATTAAGGGATATTTCTCAATACCCTGTTAGAAAAGGTGGTTTTTATGTGAAAACCCAGCTCACAAAATATCACTTTAGATGGATCATGTAAATAGAAGTTCAATAATAATAATAATAAAAGTTGGGTTTTATTGACAAACACCAATGCCTTTTAGTGCATGTACAAAATTAAAAGGTTCACTATCTTTTTTCAGGTGGTCACAATTGGAGACAGTCACATGTCATAATTTTTTATGAGTTGTGTTACAATCGCTAGCGAGTCACAACTACACTTCATCAAGTCACAATCACACTCCATCGGGTTACAATCACACAATAGTCACACTCACAATTACAATCACAATCACAGTCACAAACCTAATTTTTTTAATTTAAAAAAAAAAAGGAAAAATTACTTATCTAATTTTTGTAATTGGGTCTAATAAAAGACCTGATTTTACTAGTCAACCCATAAAAGTTTATCAAATTGTTTGGGTTAGTCAAGTTGTGATGTGAATGTTATTTTTCATATATTACATTAATTAACAAAGGAAACAAATATTGGTAAATCTATCTGTTCTTGTCTCACTCTTACGTTGTGGGAGGTCTATACGTCCGTTAAGGAGAACTAACTCATGGAAGCAATTACACATAATTTTAATATCATACTAATTTCATAGTTCATAGTTTTCATATTGCACCCCATTAGTAAAAGTGATTGCTTTCTTAATAAGCCCACCGATACATCATATAGTGACTGGAAAATTTTAATTTAAATTTTTTTATATCAAACTCATGTATCTATGACTTCCTCTATTTTTTTAAAAAAAGATTGTTACGCGCTCATCTAACTCTAATCAAATGGTAATATCAAAAAGGGAATTTTTAGAATTTAACGGTAAATCCAAATTCAAATTTAATTAATCTGAAATTAATCAAAATAATTCATAACAAATTAATTTCAATGAATAAATCAAAAATATATATTACCAACCAAAATTTTGAAATTATACATCAAGATTACAAATTTAAGTAAATTTCAAATAAGCCCAAAACTTTTGAAAAGGATATACTTAAACCAAAATCCCCTAAAAATTGGTTAATTACATGAATCAGGTAATTTGGGCGTCATTATAAAAAAATAGGTGTGCATAGTCTCCTTTGGAAAAACAAGGTCACCCACTCGCAGCTCCCACCCTCTCACTCTCTCTTCAATGTCTCTATCTTTGAACCTCTTTCCACCCTAGGGATGCATAACAAGCCAGCCGGCTCGGGTGGCCGTGGCTCGACCTATAAAAAGCCCTAGCCGAGCCGGCTCATAGCCCGCATTAGACGAGTCAAAGCTCGGGCCGAGCCTCAAAATTGAGGCAAGGCTCGAGCTAGGCCGGCCCATGTTTATGCTCATTTGGCTCGTGCGGGCTGGTTGCTATTTATGGGTTTAATATAAACTTTAAGGAAAAATTACTTTTTATATTATATTTTTAATATATTCTTAATAAAAAGTTAAGGAGTCGAGCCAAACGCGACTCGACTTGGCTCGGAAAAAGCTTGAGTTGAGATTCATTTTTTTGGGCCAGCCGAGCCGAGCTTGGCTCGGGCTTTTTTTGGCTAGAGGCAAAAGAGCTCGAGTCGAGAACAAGCCGAGATTTTTGGCTTGTGAGCCGGCTCAGCTAGACTCATTTATATCCTTATTCGACCCTCACTGTTGCCAAGGTGCTGATCGACTGACGCCGCCACTAATCAGCCATCGCTACCTCCGTAGCCGTCGTATGCTTAGGGGAATGATGTCTCCGTCACCGTTGTCTGAAATCATATCGCTGCTGCAATCTGAAATCAGCAACACTACGGTTCTGCCACCGCATCGCAATTTTGCCGGGTGAACAAGCTAGTTTGTAACATCTCAAGGATATCACACGCATTTTGCCTAGTGAAGTGAACCTTTAGATCTGAATTAGGTTCCTTGTTCGTTGGTTCAATTCTGAATTTTTTGGAATTTGGGGCTTTATATGGTTTAGAGTTCAAATTTTATGAATTTTGTTCTTTGGTAAATGAATATTGGATTATTTTTGTGAAATTTGTGTATTTGTGGTTGATTTCATTTGAGACTTGTGTTTGTGAAATTTGTGTAGCGAATTGTGGCTCATCCGGTGATAGGATCCAAATTACGGAGACCAAGAAGAGTAATTTTCAGACTCATAGGCGGGTTAATGGTCATCCGAAGAAACTTAAAAGAGTCGAAGAGAAGTCGAATGTTGAATATTTTGAATCGGCCGCGACAAGTGTCGCTATATGACCGCATCTTAGCTTCAAGTTGGGCAGCATGTCTCGTGGCCCAGATGCATGAATTTGATGATTCATTTATTTCTTTTTTAATGGGTTTTTATTATTATTTTGAGATTCCTTGTTAACTAATTATGTTAAATAAGTTTCCTAATTAGTATACATTTTCTTTATCTATTTAAACCCGTTCCTATGTAATTTAGAGCTAGGTTAATGAACATTGACATTATTCTATTGAATCTTTGGAGAATTATATTCTCGATAGTGTTTCCTTGCTAGATCAGTAGAATATCGTCAAACGAATTTAACCAATTCCTTGTGGCTTTCGATCAACTTCGTGGTTTGTTATCCTTTACATTAATGGATCTGCTAGGCATTGATTTGTAATGTTTAAATCCCCTATATGTGTTGTTAATTGTGTGATATTATGTTTAAGAGTTCACACTTACATTTAGTTCAGTAAGTTGTAGATTAAAATCCACGTGGAAGTCAAGATTGATGAATTTGGATCAATATTGCACAAATTATGAAGTTTGGGGACTAAAATGAGGACAATGAAAAGAAAGGCATAAAAAGAAGTGTTCAAGTCGACTGGAGCAGCATGTCTCAAGGAATTTCGGGCCACAAAATTGTAATGCATATGATTTACATGGGAGTAAAATAAGTCATCAGAAATATTATCGAGTCAGGAGTCCAACGCAACTTTTGGATCTCAATTCGGAGTTTTCTACTAAAAGTTATGGACGTTGGAACACAAGCTGCCAGTAGAACGCGACCGCATCTGCGCGCGAATTTCTGGTTTTTCTCCTTATTTCCTTTGAACTCTTTTTACGCTTTAACTTGTATACAATTTTTAGACGTTATAAAAGGGCATCTAGCCAAGTCTTCAAGAGGAGAGACAATACACAATACAGAAAACATCATAGAAAAGGGGACGAAAAACACAAAACTTCGAGAGATTCGGGAATCAAGTTCGAGATTCAAGAAGGGGAAGGGGAAGCTTGGTTCAAGACTTCTTCACCTTATTCAAGAACTAATTGCCCAGGTTTTATTTGTATTTTTCATTCATGATGTGTAATTGATTCTAAGTTGAGACGAACGATGTAACCCAATTGAGATCATAGTCATGTTTTTCATGTTGAATTTTTGCAATTGATTCTTATGTTAAATTCTTATTGGTATATTGTTTTGTTTAAGTCTATGTGGTCAATTGATGAATGAATCTATGGACTTTTGTTGAACTCGAGAGAGGAATATTTAAGTTAGCTTATGCAATAAGAATCATTAATTTAGACAAGACAAAGAGATTTGCTTGTAGTTGGTGCAATCACGTAGGGTGAACTTCGGGGAGGCTTACATAAATCTCTTGTTGATTAATGCACTTAAGAAGGTTGTTAATGCGCTCACTTAGAAATAGGTGAGGGGGTCTAATTTTGTAGGATTAGCTAACTTCGAGAGGAGTAGTTAGTTAATTTCGTGAGATTCGATCGGTAACATGGATTGATTGTCGCAAGACTAGGTGGTCCAATTATGGTAAAATCGTGAGTCTTGACACATATCCATCATATATTTCCCTCTAAATCTTTGTATATATTTTAGTTTCTTAATTTTATTTACTTTTGTTTATTTATTCTCTTTTCTAAAACTGAAGATTTGATCATTCAAATAAAGTTGGAACTAATAATTTCGGTACTCAATCTGATCTTTGTGAGAACGATAACTCGGACTCATTGTCCACTGTATTACTTGTTCGACCCGTACACTTGCGGATTTCAACATACATTTTACACGAACAAGTTTTGAACATACGGCCGCATGGCTCTTTGTACTGATTCTGCCGAATTTCTGGACAGGGATGCGGGCGCATGTAAGCTTCATGCCGCCGCATGAGACCGCGTTCCACTGGCGGCTTGTGTTCCAACGTCCATAACTTTTAGTAGGAAACTCGGAATTGAGATCTAAAAGTTGCGTTGTACTCATGACTCGATAAGCTTTCTGATGATTTATTTTACTCCCATGTAAATCATATGCATTACAATTTTGTGGCCCGAAATTCCTTGAGACAGCGGTTCCAGTCGACTTGAACACTTCTTTTTGTGCCTTTCTTTTCATTGTCCTCATTTTAGTCCCCAAACTTCATAATTTGTGTAACATTGATCCAAATTCATCTATCTTGACTTCCACTTAGATTTTAACCTATAATGTACTGAACTAAATGTAAGTGTGAACTTTTAAACATAATATCACATAATTAACAACACATATAGGGGATTTAAACATTACAAATCAATGCCTATCAGGGTCCAAGTTTCACAGTCAATTTAATTGCTCAATTATTGGCTTTCTTGGGATTAATCGATGTAATTGTGGGTTCGGCGGTTGTCGTCCTTGACGAGTTCTCATCACGGGGGATTCCACCAATGTGATAGATAGTATTTGTGGCGGCACAGTGGTGATGTTTTTTGACCGGCGGTTTGTGACGTACCGAGGTTAGAGTTGTGACTCGCCCAAGTGTAACTATGATTTGTCGAAGTTGAGTTGTGACTGGTTGGAGTTAAGTTGCGACTCACTGGAGTATCATTGTGAGTTGCCAGAGTTGATTGTGACTTGTCGGAAATGAACTGCATATAATATCCCACGAATTTTAATACCAAAATCAAATAATATTTCTAAAAATTATTCAACAAGTTGTTGGCGGTGTCGATAGCTTCTTCCGTCGTAGTGCACTAACGTAATTACAAGATTTTAAAAATATAGTAATAATAATAATAAACTAAAACAAAAATAAAAATAAAATAGGATAAAATCTATATCTCGATTCATTTCCATTTTACTTTTTTAATTTTATTTACCCTTTTAATTTATTACCAATTTATAGGTTCCCTTTTTATCTTTCATTTCCCTATTTTTTTCATTTACCTTTTTTTATATTATTTATAGATGTATTTGATTTAATTTATTATTATCACTATATTTTCCAATTTTTAATTTCAATCACCAAATCAAATTTCATTTTATCTAGAAATATCTCTCTTTCTTTATCCATATTTTCCTTCATTCCTGTAATAGAACTCATTTTATCTAAAAACTTTCTCAAATCTCTATCCCTCTACATTTAAAATTTCCACTCCTTATCTTGAACAACATTATTTTAATCGATTTTCTTAATTTTTGGTTTCAATTTATCTCACATCGCCGGGATTACTTCCGTATTGGTTCCAATAGTCACCAGTGTTCAGAAATCGGATCTGTCATCGAATCGAAAAAGCTAAGAATTCAGGGTCATCGGATCGATTTTAATTAAATAATTAAAAACAAATTATTTTTACCTAAAATAACGTTAGAATTTTATTCATTTTTTAAGAGCCATCGAAAATATTACTTTGTCATAAAAAGGGAATCCCACATTGGTTATTTAGTGAAAAGAATTAAGGATGTATACCTATATTAAGTCACTTGGAGAAGGATTATGCATAATAGGGTCCTAACTTGTGGGCATTGAGTTTCAAAAAAGTTCAAAATTTTAATGGATTATTATTGAAAAAAGTTTATTGTGAACCAGTAAACCATATCCGTTTTTATCTCACATTGTCAAATTGTTTTCCAGATTGATTCTAGTATTTGCAAATGTTCAAAAAATCAGACCGACCATTGAATTAGAAAAGCTAATAGTTCAAGATAATCAGACCAGTTTTGATTAAATAATTGAAATAAATTAATTTTTACATAAAATAATAGGAAAAAGAACATTCGATTTTATAATTTTTTTGATTTTACCATTTTAAAAAAGTTAAAATTTTATTCCTTCTTTAAAAGCAATTGACAATATGACTTTGGGTATAGAAAGTGAATCACATATTCGTTATTTAGTGAAAAGAATTGAGGATGTACTCCTACATTAAGCTACTTAGACAAGTATTATGCATAATAGAGTCATAGCTTATGAGCCTTAAGTTTCCAAAAAGTTTAAAATTTTAAGGCAAAATTAGGTTGTACACTACAATTTATTATAAATATTGAAAAATACGGCAAAAATTAATTAGTGCCTTAATCACCGTAATTTTATAGCTCTTTGTAGTGGAAACATTGTGTCATTTAATTAAAATTAAAAAATTACATATATAAAAAGTACTAAATGTGCTTTTTTTTTTTAGCTATGTGACGTTTTAATTGAGTCTGCCTTTTTCTATGTATTATGTGAGTTTTTTCAATGCAATATGCGATTTTTTAATTATTAAGTGTGACTTTTGTATATATAATATGTGACTTTCATTCAAGTGTGACTTTTCCTATGTAATATGTGACGTTTTAATTAAGTGTGACTTTTTCTATATAATATGTGACTTTTTAATGCAATATGCCTTTTTAATCAAATATAACTTTTTTTTTATATAATATGTAACTTTTTAATCAAGTGTAACTTTTTTGATGCAATATCCGACTATTTAATGAAGTGTGACTTTTTCAATGTAATATGTGACATTTTAATCCAGTGTGAATTTTTCTCTGTAATATTTGACTTTTTAATCAAGTGTCACTTTTTTTAATACAATATGCGGCCTTTTAATCAAGTATAACTTTTTATGTAATTTGTGACTTTTTGATTAAGTGTAACTTTTTTGATATAATATGCAACTCTTTAATTAAGTGTGACTTTTTCTATATAATATGTGAGTTTTTAGTCAAATGTGACTTTTTCGATGCAATATGTGCCATTTTAATCAAATGTGACTTTTTCTTTGTAATATGTGACTTTTTAATGCAATATGCGAGTATTTAATCAAATATAACTTTTTTTAAAATATAATATGCGGCTTTTTAATCAAGTGTAATCACGTTTCTTGTTGAGTTGAAGGATGGCTTGGAAAACACAATTGTATTATCAAGTTTTTTGTGTTGTCTAAAATGTGATTGTTTTCTAGTTATATTGTTGATGTGTATGCAACATGTCACAAGTTTTAATGATGCTGGGAAATTGTCTAATGTTATGATAAAAATAATGTTCTTCCTTTGACTACTTTGTTTTCGAGCTATGCTCAAGCTGGTAAACATGATGTATGTAATAATTGTTGTACGAGACATTTGACAAAAAAGAAAAAGGTATGTGAAATTTTGTAGGCAAGTAAATTCCATCCTAAATAGTTGTATAAAGATGTCAAATAATCATTATGTGACTTTTTTAAACAAAAAGTTACACGGCATGTGATTTTTTTGTGCATCTAAGATTTTAATGTCTATACGACTTTTTAATTGAAAAAAGTTACATGTAATGTGACTTTTGACAGTCAACTCTAAGTCACATATGGAGTGAATATGGAATAATCATTATGTAACTTTTCTAAACAAAAAGTTACACGACACACGATTTTTGTGTAAATATGTGATTTTAATCTCTATGTGACTTTTTAATTGAAAAAGTTACATGTAATATGACTTTTTATAATGAACTCTACGCTACATGTGAAATAATCATTATGCGACTTTTTAAAACGAAAGTTACATGAAATGTGATTTTTAATGTAAATGTAGGATTTTAGTTTCTACGTGACTTTTTAATTGGAAAAGTTACATGTAATGTGACTTTTTACAACAGATTATAAGCATATGGAGTGAATGTGAAATAATCATTATGCAATTTTTGAAGACAAAAAATTACACAGCACACAATTTTTTTGTAAATGTAGGATTTTAATCTATGTCACTTTTTAATTGAAAAAGTTACATGTAATGTGACTTTTTACAACTGACTCCAAGTTACATATGGAGTGAATGTGAAATACTCAATATACGACTTTTTAAAATAAAAATTTAAAAAACACGCAATTTTTCGTGTAAATCTATTATTTTAATTTGTAAGCGACTTTTTAACTGAAAAAGGTACAAAGAACGTGGCATTTTATAGTTGACTCTTAGTCACGTATGTAGTGAATATCAAATAATCATTATGTGACTATATTTATGTCTTAGTTAAAAAAATTCATGAAAATTTTTAATCATTAATTATTTTCTAAAAAAGAAAAAAAAAAGAAATGCTAATAAGATGGGCAGCATGATGTAGGAAACGGTGAGCTGTGGTGCAATCTCCAATAGTATGGCCGTATTTTAGTGCTTTTGTCGTAAATTTTCGAGTAAATTAGTTTGACCGTAAATTTCAAATTCAAATGCAATTGAGTGGTATTTTTCTAAGTAGCCCAAATTTTAATAGATCATTATTTAAAAAATTTATTTTGAACCTATGAGCCGTATTTGTATTTATCTCACACCGTCAGATTGTATTCCGGATTGATTATATTATTCACAAATATTTAGAAAATCAGACCGATCATCTCAAGAATTTTATTATGCCCACGCATACATGTTATTATGTATACGTGTAACACATGTTACACATCTAGGCTACAAGTGTGGGGTGCTTGTAGTTTAAATATTTGACACATATACACACATGTATAATAACATGCATGCGTGTAGGCAAAATAAAATCTTTGTCGGTCATCTATACACCACACACACACTAAGAGAGGATAGTTTCCATTTTATGTTTTCCCACCCATTTCACTTGCTAAATCTGGATATTTCATCTTGGTCATTGCTTTAATCTCCTTATCTTGCCCGTTCATTTCCATTTTACTTTTTAAATTTATTTCCCTTTTTAATTTATTACCAATTTATAGGTTCTCTTTTTTATCTTTCATTTCCCTATTTTTTTCATTTACCTTTTTTATATTATTTATTTATAGATGTATTTGATTTAGTTAATTATTATCACTGTATTTTCCAATTTTTTAATTTCAATCACCAAATCAAATTTTATTTTATCCAGAAATGTCTCTCTTTCTTTATCCATATTTTCCTTCATTCCTGTAATAGAACTCATTTTATCTAAAAACTTTCTCAAATCTCTATCCCTCTACATTTAAAATTTTCACTCCTTATCTTGAACAATTTTATTTTTAATCAATTTTCTTAATTCTTAGTTTCAATTTATCACATATCATCGGGATTACTTCTGGATTGGTTACAATATTCACCAATGTTCAAAAATCATATTTGTCATCGAATCGGAAAAGCTTAAAATTCAAGGTCATCGGATCGATTTTAATTAAATAATTGAAAAAAAATTATTTTTACCTAAAATAACGTTAGAATTTTATTCATTTTTTAAGGGCCATCGAAAATATTACTTTGTCATAAAAAGGGAATCCCACATTGGTTATTTAGTGAAAAGAATTGAGGATGTATACCTATATTAAGTCACTTGGAGAAAGGTTATGCATAATAGGGTCCTAACTTGTAGGCCTTGAGTTTCCAAAAATTTTAAAATTTTAATGGATCTTATTGAAAACATTTTATGGTGAACCAGTAAACCATATCCGTTTTTATCTCACATTGTCGGATTGTTTTCCATATTGATTCCAGTATTCGCAAATGTTCAAAAAATCTAACCGGTCAACGAACTAGAAAAGACCTATTTTAATTAAATAATTGGAATAAATTAATTTTTACGTAAAATAATGTAGAAAAAGAACACTCGATTTTATAATTTTTTGATTTTACCATTTAAAAAAATGTTGAAATTTTATTCCTTCTTTAAAAGTGATTGAAAATATGACTTTGGGCATAGAAACTAAATCTCACATTCGTTATTTAGTGAAAAGAATTGATGATGTACTCCTACATTAAGCTACTTGGACAAGGGTTATGCATGATAGGACCTTAGCTTATAGGCCTTAAACTTCCAAAAAGTTCAAAATTTTAATAAATTATTATTTAAAATAAGTTTGTTTTGAACCGATGTATTCGTATTTATCTCATACCGTCAGATTGAATTCCAAAAAGTTTGTTGATTTAAGAATGTTCATGACCGTTATAAGATGTTTCCTGATAGAATTCACATGGAATCTGCTTTTAACTTCAAAGCATGTGAAACATTCGGTCCAGTACATAGCATTGCATACTAGATAAGATCCCTTGTGAGCAAATGTTGCATGGATAGTCATTAATTAAAAGAATCATTTGGTACTTTAAAGAATGCCCATGGGTACTAGTAAAGATACGTCGCATCATTACTGTTCCTAGATGTCCAAGTCTATCATGCCAAAGCATTAAGCTTTTTCGGGTCTTTGAACTTCTAGTTCATTATATAATTTGATTCAACTGACTTTATAGTTATGAAATACATCCTAGATGGGAGTGCTTGTAGCTTTTCTTTTATCTGCTTCTGGCCAGGTACAAAGAAGTTATGCAAAGATATACAATTTTGTTTAATTTGTTGCATTGTTTCAATATGGCATCCATTGCAGCGAATATCTTTAAAATTAAGCAAATTTCATTTGGATTTGCTAGAATAAGGCGCATGATTATTAAGATTATATTGGGATATTCGATGTTCCAGATATTGTATTAACATTATTAGTTGCTATTGTTAATTCAACAAATTACCTTTTGTCTCAAAGAATTGTATACAAAGTGACACTATCAGCTAAGCAAACATCTTGACAATACATCTTTACTCTATTTTTATCTAAACAGGAAAACTTTAAACATCAATGAAAATCAAATAACAAATATTTTATTTGAAATTGAAATAACTCATAATGACAACTAAATATTAAAATTGGATAGGAAATAATTCATATTTACTGCAACAATGTAAAAGCAAATAAAAATAAGAATAAACTAATCAATATCCTCCATAAGACTTCCATCAACCAGATTGCCGCTTGAATCAAGCAAAAAGTTAGAGACATCCAAATGAGTCTTATCATTTAATTCAACAAAGTTTGCAAAATTGGTGTCCAATTTTCCTCTAACCTTGATGGATTGTTGGTAGAGATCCATAAGGTACTTAGCAGCATGATAGGTGCGTGACCAATGTCCTTTCATTCCACATATGTAGTGACTGTCTTCATCCTTTCTGAAGGAATTGTTTTCATCTGTTTTGTGCTTTTTGAAGTTGTCATCTTGTTGCTTATTATTTGGCCAATTATTTTATCCATATCCACGCCCATGTATACGTCTTTGTCCACGACCGCATCCCTGTCCATGCCCACAACCACATCTGCCTTTGTAACTTGTTGCATTTGTTGCATTTGCTTTAGGTAAATCAACAACATTAGCTTCAAACATTGCTACAGAACCTGTTTGGTGTAATGCATGGTTTTTCATTAATGGTTCGTTGTTCTCTTCTGCAACAAGTAAGCAAGAAAAAAGTTCTGAATATTTCCTAAAACCACATAGTAAGACATTTGATGTATGAAAAATAGAGAAAGTTTTCTCTAACATGTCTTCATCTGTGATTTTTTTCCCCACACAGATTGAGTTTTGAACATACTCTAAAAAGCTCTGAATTGTATTCACTAATTATTTTGAAATCTTTTAAACGAAGGTGCATCCACTCATATTGGGCTCTAGGAAGGACAATGGTCATTTAGTGGTCTTTCATTCAATTTTTTCCAAAGATCTTCAGGATCTTTCACAGTAAGGTACTCACTTTTCAATCCATCATGAAGGCGATGACGAAGAAAAATTAGTGCTCTAGCACGATCATGTAGGTATTGTGTATTTTCCTCTTTTATTATTTTCACCAAGACCCTTTGATACAAGATGGATCTCAATATCAAGATCGAGTCTATGACAAGTAGTTTTTTTTTTCCTCTGAGATGTCAAGCGCAGCAAACTCTAATTTTCAGATATTGGCCATTTGGATAATGTTCTACAAAAGGAAAAATACTCCAATTAATATATATGATATTATTAAAACAATATTTAATTATATATTAAATAACCAATATCAATTATAATATAAATTTCATTCCTCCATTCAAGGATAAGAAATATAATATGTTGGAACTTTTTATATTTGCCCTTCGGGGGAAATAATTAAAATCAACGTGCTTATTTAGGAGCCCTAAATAAAGATTTATAACATAGACAATTATATGATATATAAGAATTATAACAACATAATTATATGAATTAAAAAAAAAAAACAAGCAGAGATAAATGCAAATAACAGTTATTAACATGATAGTTATAAGACTCATGGTTCTTATATTATACTTAAACAAGACTGTTAGTGCCTATCAATAGATAATGGTTGCCATATTCATATGTATTATGTAATTGGCATTCAAAATAAAATCAAGAAGAAGATCAATCAAAAGAGTCCTTCATGATCTCCCTACTATACAAGAAGAGAAAGATGAAAGTAATATAATATATGACTACCATATTTACATTAATTATGTAATTAGCTTCCATATTATCTTAAAAGGGAATCAATCAACAGAAATTTCATGATCCATTCATATCATAAATCAAAATATGATTGTCAACCTGGCATAAAATTGAAAGCCAGAAATCCATTAAAATTGAACATTGGCTATACCTTTATGTACATATATATGTAAAGACATAGATATTGGAATTAGCATTTTCATACCAAGTCTTTTACGTGAAAGAAAATAAGAATAGTACGATATAAGATGTTTTACACAAGCATCGGTGCAGGAAATCCTTCATGAATTGCATGTGTTGTGGACTATATAGACCAAAAGGAGAAATAGAAAATACAAAAAAATGGTAGATAAATTTCTTTTCGAATCCCACTTGTTGAAGCAACATTGATATGAATTATGACTTCCATTCACCAGTCAAAAAGAAGATTGTTGAAAAGAAAAATTATAAGAACGTGTCGTGCTGATAACGTATTATGAAAAAAGAGAAAATAAAGAAGAGATAAATGATTACCTCTTAGAATTTTTTGTGTGTATTATAATGAGAAGTAAAGACCCTTATTTATAGATATAAATCTAGGGTTTCAGGGGCACAGTTTCAACATATATAGGGTTTTCGGGGTAGGATAGTTATTCACTATATATTTAATTTATTTACAACAAGTTCACAAAAATAACAAAAACATATTCACAAGAGCTTCAAATCTGAAAAGCAGTAAGTATAACATTATTTATCTCCATCCTATAATCTTAATAAGAAACCAAAACACTAAAATATAGGATACATACTCCAATTCGAAAAGTAAGAACATCACATTGAAACCTATTTTAATTGTTTAGAAGACTTAAAAAATAAAAAAAAATTGACATTAAAATGTTGAATAAATTACTGAAACAAAATCATGTAAAACTATAGTTATGTTCAAAATCTTAGACACGATTTCTAGATCCCATGTTGAATCAAAGAGAATGTAAGTAGAGATTGCAGAAATGTATTTGAATCCATCAGTTCCTTAATCTGATAGGTAGTTATCTTCCAATTGATTAGTAACTCCCTTTTGAATTTTCTCTATTGATGGGGAGTTAGAGAAAACGGAAAATCCTATGTTAATCGAGGACCATGACCAATATATAAACGTAACTTTTTAGTAGAAATACAAATCGGTCTCTACATATTAATTCAATGACAATTTACTACCCAGTAGCTACAAAATTTTACAGATCACTTTTAATTAGCAACACCTTAGGATAGAACCACCTATTAATATTACATGTATGGCCCTACATGTTGAATTTTATTCAAAAATCTCCCACTGGGCCACATATGTAATCCAACAAATGTGCTTAACCTTATGAACTCCAAAACTGGCTATCACAATTAGGGTATTTCTGAGCAATCTCGTCCATTGATCATAATACTGAATCAAAGCGATCTTTGCCACGATTTAGAACGTGACTCAACCCATCAATGGTCATGAGTACCAACAAAACTGTTAGGTATTTGCTAGATAATAAACTCAGGGTAATGGTGGTAAATTTGGGTCGAAATTAACTCCACAGGCGAAAGCCGATGTATGGAATATTATAGTGCCAAATGTGTCGCCCCAAAATCAATGTCAGACCAATAATGTGTCTTGTTGAAGCAACCTTTTTTAGTTGCTCAAAAGACTTGCCCAAAAACATGACCTTGAACCTATTATTGGACAAAGATATTATTGTGGCTGATTGCTTGTAATTTTCTCGGTAAAGGAAATTATCAAGGATAATATCCATTTGTCTTATGTGGATGCTATTACCATTTTTTACTCATTTCTTTCCTTAAGCTTACCATCACCTTCATTATATAATGGATATCTATCTTTCTATTGGTCACCACCTTGTATTGAGAAGCAATCTGCAAATTCCTCTGCTTGGAGAGATTTCACAGCCAAATTTGTGTGTATCACTAGAAATTTGAAGGTATCCCGGTCCGGTCTTTTTGGGGCTATTTTGGTCAGATTCTAAGAAGTGATTTTGGTTGGTGACTGTTAACACAAAGCAAATCGGAGCCTTGACCATTTGGTTCCATATCAGCCATCAAAGAAGAAGATTTGAAAGACTATTTCTTTTTTCTTCATTTTGTTCTTTCAAGCTTTTCAATTTACAATTGTATTCTCTTTGATTTCTTGTCAACTATTGTTTTGCAAGGGTTTAATACAACAACAACAACCAAATGACATAGATCAATCATAGATATGTAGCATGGAAATTGCATGGATGTGATCTAACCATGCCTATTTCCAACTGGTCTTACATTACTCCTTAGTGAGATCAATATTGAACATAATGTAATAGAGTGGTAACTAAATACTTTAATTCTATGCAGAAAAATATTTGAATACATAAGTATGTCCAAAGTAAAATATAGTGTAACAATAAATTCCCACTAAACCATGATATCCTCAAACAATATAACACTATATAAGTGGAAATACGTTCACTTTGCACTCTTTCTTTTACAACTAAACACTTATGTCAATATATTTTGACATAGATGAGCTTCTGTTATTGGAATATAACACTGCTGACTTATTGTCACAATATAACTTAAGTGGTCTTTCAACACAATTCATAATGTGCAGCCTAATGACAACATTCCGCAGCCATATTCCATGATTGGATGCTTATAACATGCCACAAATTCTACTGCCATGGTAGAAGAAGCTATGAGTGTTTATTTAGCGTTATTCCAAGAAATAGCTCCCTCAGCCAACAGATAAATGTAGCCTTAAGTAGATCTTCTACTGTCTTGGCATCTAGCAAAATCAGAGTCAGAATACCCAATGATCTCCGGCTGATCCGATCTTCTATATGTGAGCATCTAATCTCTTGTTTTCTTTAAGTACCTCATAACTTGTATGGATGCTCTCCAATGATCCATACCAGGATTGCTTAAATATCTACTTACCACTCCAACAATGAATGCTATATCTAGATGGGTACAAACTTGAGCATACATAAGACTCCCAATAGCTGATGCATAGGAAATCTTTTGTATTTCCTTAACTTCAAAATCATTTTTAGGGCACTGTTGAAGTTTGAATTTTTCACCATAAGCGATTGAGGTATTAATTGGTTTACTGTCTTGCATGCTAAACCTTTTAAGTACGTTACTGATATAGCTCTTTTGTGATAATCTAATAATACCCCAAGAATGATCTCATTGTATCTGAATCCATAATACAAAAGAGGCATTACCAAGATCTTTCATCTTAAATTCTATGATAGAAATCTCCTGGTTTCGTGTAGTATGTCTATATCATTAGTGGCAAGTAATACGTCATCAACATATAAAACTAGAAAAACATACTTACTCCCACTGAACTTGTGATACACATAATCATCAATTGGATTTACCTCAAGACCAAACGAGACAATGACTTGATGAAATTTGTGGTATACTAACGGGAAGCCTACTTAGTCCGTAGATGGATTTGTTTAGTTTGCAGACCATCTTCTTTGAGTCTCTTGACATAAAGTTTTCTGGTTGCTCCATACAAATTGTTTCATTAATGGCACCATTTGAGAAATGTTGTCTTTACATCCATCTAATATAACTCAAGATCAAAATGTGCAATAATAGCTTTAATTATCCTAAAAGAGTCTTTTGTAGAAACCAGAGATAAAGTCTCTTTGAAATCAATGTCTTCCTTTTGAGTAAAGCCTTTAGCTACAGGACGAGCCTTATATCTTTGCACATTAATTTTCAAATTCCTTTTGGCCTTAAATTTCCATTTACAACTTATGGTTGTCGTACCTTCTAGCAATGGGACAAGATCCTGAACTTTATTGTCTTGCGTTGACTTATACTCCTCATTTATGACATCTATCTACTTTTGAGAATTAGAACTCTGTATGGCTTGACAAAAATTGATAGGATCATCTTCCATCATTCCATTATGTTCCTCATGTTTTTGAAGAAATACTATATAATCATCTGAAATAGCACTTCTCCTTTTTTGTGTGGCCCTTCTTTCTTAGTTCTTGAGGTTGTTGAGTTTGTCCTTCTGGAATAGTAGTCTCATTCTGAATGGGAGATTGTTCAACATTGTCTAGTTAAGGATCCTGACTCACTTCTTGATTATTGATAGGTACAGAAACATACACATTGTCAAAAGCAATAATAGGAATCAAAGTTGATTCCTACTCAAAGACTGTCTCTGACCTTATTTCTCCTCCCAAAATCAACATCCTAAAAAATATTGCAGTTCCCATCTTAAAAATTGACCGACGTACGGGATCATAATACTTATATCCCTAGATCGCCCCGCATAACCAATAAAGTAACTACATACTATTTTGGAGTCTAATTTATCCTTATGTGGCCTATAAGGCCTAGCCTAAGCTAAACCCCAAATGTGAAAATGCTTCAAACTAGGCCTTTTGCCTGTCCAAAGTTCTTAAGATGTTTTAGTAGTTGCCTTAGTTGGCATTTTGTTAAGAATATAAGCTGTTATTTTTAAGTGCTTCTCTCTGAAGTGATTCTGATAAGATAGAACGACTAATCATACTCCTTATTATCATGTCCTTAAGAGTTCTATTTCATCTCTTAGCCACACCATTCGTGCTAGGAGATATGGGCATAGCGTACTGTGGTACGATTCTACACTACTCTAGGAATTTAGCAAACGACCCTGGACATTGTTCACTTGAACCATCAATCTGCCATAGTACTCAACTCTACGGTTAGATCTAACAGTCTTAATCCTTTTGTTGAGTTGATTCTCAACCTTAGCTTTAAAAGCCTTGAACACATCCAATGGCTGAGATTTTTCATGAATGAGATATAGGTACGCATAACGTGAGTAATATGAAATATTGTTGACCATTCCAAATAGCTGTAGGGAATGGTCCACAAATATCTGTATGGATCAATTCTAAGAAATTTAAAGCCCTGTTGGCACCTAATCTCTTTGTTTTGGTTTGCTTTCCCTTGATGCAATCAATACAAACATTTAAGTCTGTAAAATCAAGGGAATCCAAAATGCCAACAAACACATGTCTCTCAAGTCTTGCTTTTGAGATATGACCTAAGCATTTATGCCATAATGATACTAAAGTTTCTTAATTTAATTTACGTTTAGTACCACGTGATTCAACAGTCAAGGTTTCATGATAAGATGTAACCATATCAAGCAAATATAGGTTATCATATGAAGATAGTGAACCAGAAACCCACAGCATTTGAATTTAATAAAAGACTAACTGGCTATTTCCAAAATCACAATAATATCCAGATTTATCCAATTTCGGAATAGAAATCAAATTCCATCTAAAAGACGGATTAATAAAATTGCCTTTCAAATCCAAATAATAACCAGTTCCTAGTAATAACCTAAGTGTCTAGTGGTATTTACATTTATATCTAAAATCATGCATGAACTGAAAATATAATTTAGGATTACCTGTTCCTCACATAAGGTCAGAAATAATGTATTGAGTTGAGGTAGAACGGGAAACCATCTAAGAGCTTGAGGAAACCCAGAAAAGCTCGGCCAAACATAAAAGCCCTTTAGATTTGGAGCATCCAAAAAAGTTATCCTATGAATTTGACCTATGTACTCAAAAGTACTGAGGTTTGGAGCCTTTATGTTGACCTCAAAGCTATTGGTACAAAACAGTATCTATAGATGCTCTAGGTGAAGTCAATCACCCACAACACTTAAAATGCCTGACGCAACCTCACAGCGTGAAGGCATCAGATGCTTCAACAATGGACAAATACTGAATAAGTTAACGAACTCCTTAGCCAAGAAAACAAATCTAAAATGCAACTTTTTTAAATACCTAAATCCAAGTTATTCAGGTGGTGTCTTCAAAATACAGTAATGCATATGGAGATTTTGCAGCATCGAATTACTGGATTCACCAAAAAGCCAATGAGGAAATGTGTAGCGGTAAATTTCCTCTAAGCTGTTAATTCTTTCATCGGGGGTAAATATAAGCTGAATATTTCTAACTCCAGCTGCAACTGAGATGTTAATCCATCTATCAAGATGCGGTGAATACTAAAATTGAAAGAAAAAATTCACTGTCAATGTGTTGACGTGTTTTCGCGGCATAATTCCATGATGCTATCTCCTCTACAAACAATTTCATCAACATCATGAGAGGTCCAAGATGGGGTAGACAACATGTTTGCCGCGTTCATTGTGAGTCGATTGCTGGCATTATGTAAATCTCGCCACCTTCAAAAAAGGGTTATGTTTTTCAGGTCGTCTTTAATGCTAAGTAGGCATAGTATATGGCCTAATAAGCAATTCGGTAGTTGGCTGATGAAATCATTCCTACGAGACTGACTTTTGGAATGAATTTTTTTAATTGTTTTTCTTGAAAAGTAATTAGAACAATTAAGAAACAAATTTCTATATAAGCAAGTTATTTATAGTGATTATAAAAAAAAAAAAAAAAAACAGTTGTAGAAAATGTGGGTGAGTCTTTTGTTGATCCATGTAGTGGGGGTGTATATTGAATTGTTGGCAGTTGTTGGCAGTTTACTTTGAAAAAAATTCTTTTCTAATTTCATTTGCATAAATACAGTCACACAGTTAGTGCTATGCTGATAATTGCTAAAATATTAAAAATGCTGAAATAATTTTAAATCAGTAAATCTGAAATAATTTTAAATCAGTAAATAATAAATGAAAAGGTGTGTTTAGCCTGAACGAATAATTAAATTAATAATATGTTTTGTTGATATTAGTTTTGTGAAAATTCTTCTGTTATTACTTATAATGATATAAAATATTGGTGATAATCTATTAATTAATCAAGTACTTTTTAAGTTGTGCATTAAGTATTCAATTAATTTATCTAGGAGTTAGAATAGTTAGTAAATAGTTAATATGGAAAAAAGTTATTTATTCTTTTTATATACCTAGTTGATCAATTATAATTGTATCTCTAGTGTGGATTAACTCATAATCTATATATTATTAATTAATTAAATTAAATGAAAGTAGCACGTGGTATAATTTTACCGCAATTTTCCCGCTACTTTTCTTAGAAGTAGGGATAATTTAGTCTGTTTGTTTCCAAATGCGGTAATCGGTGTGTTAAATGCTTTATATATCTGATATTTTTTTTTAAAATTTCTGCTCGAGTTATATTCAAAATTTTTTTGTTATGTTATCTTCATAATTTATCTTATCTTCATGATTCTATCTTTGAGTTATCTTATATCATATCATTTGTTTAAATTTTCCTTTCATTCCCATGAAAATCCAGTAATCAAGATAATCCCGATTTCGAACGGATTATTTCTAAATTTTCTCTTCTTTATTCAAGGATTTGATAGTTGATTAAGATACCATTATACCACACGGTCTTGACATACACAAATAAAGTTAATAGTTGATAATTTTATGAATTGATTATTTATATCATATGAAAAGATTAAAATAAAAAATATATATATATATATATATTATATATACAACTACGTTTAAACAAATATATGATACTATACTACGATATTAAGTTTCACCTTTTTTACATGTGTCGGCATCTAATTTCCCAAATCCTTGTAATAAGTTAGATTATTTTGAATTATTCTTCCTGTACATCGCACGGGTGAGAAACTAGTACTAAATAATAATAATATGAAATTTATATAATCTATCGTATGTAATATAATACTAAATAGTACATAATACAATTCAAGTTAATTCAACCCTTTGATAATAGTGCATGAATGGAAATACATTGTCTTTGATAATTGATAATCTATAATTGAAGGCAACAGATATTGAAAACAAAACTGTAATTGAAAGAAGCTCGAAACACTCAAATCTAAGAACTTTCAGGAAACGATAAATGATAATAATTAGTCTTTTTCAACTTTTATTTCCTTTCCCTTCTTGAGGTAGGGAATCTTCATAGATGACCCACCATCTAATGTCATATTGTTGGCGCTATCTTGAAGAGCCTGATTAAGGCTTCTTTTGGTTAAGGTTTCTAATGGTGTCTTGTCTATACTTTCACTGATCGAGTGGTCCAACTACAAGAAAATATAATATTTACTATCTTCAAAAAGTAAAGTAGATCTAAATTTGTTCTCAACAATCTTTTACCTCAATTACTTCCTCATCGGTCATAGCAAGCCATGACAACGTCTGATTTCTGGAAAGCGAAAATATCTTATTAATTTGTTGTTTAAGAATTAAAAGCTAAATGAAATATTAAATAGTAGAACCTTAGTAATGTTAATTTATGTCTTTTTATACGTTGCAATCAAATTAGCATCGTTAGAAACGTCATGGACTGAAAAAACAGAATCTGGATTTTCCAGTTGAACATTTTGATCTCGAATGTGCACTTTAAATAGTAACAGTTGGCTGACAAGACACTCTAGCTCTTCTGGTCGACCTACAGTAGCGATAGAATATTCGCTATACTTTGCAATGCTACTGCCTTTATTTTCCACTTGGCCCTAATTAAATGTATGTCTATTAGTAGAGTGCTGGTAAAAAATAGGTAAATCCATATAAACAATACCTTAGTGATGTGATCTCTAATTTCCCTTGCATTCTTTCCAATTAGAACTTCACAAACGCTGTCCCATAGCATAAATGTGGCATTTTAAGTTCCGTTAACAATGTTTACTTGAACTCTGTAGCTAGGATTTGGATTGCTTGCTCGAAGCTTATAGAGATCGCAGTAGTAGCCTCTAGGAGAATTGTCTAGCTTCCTTTTACATTTTCTGCAGCTTATATATGACCAGTTACTATCACTTCGTACTGCTGTGATTTGAGCTGCCATAAAATAATATCCTACCTGCATTATATAGATATAATAGATATCCTACCTGCATTATATAGATATAATTGTCTGTGCTATACTTTTTGCTGTACTCTTTGATTTCTGGCACACAAGAACTGGTTATTAATTCGGTTGCATGGCTACATTCTCTTATCAAGTATAAACTACTCATTCGGTTTTGTGTCTAGGTCATGGAACTGCCAAAAAAAGTTGAGCATTTCTCTAATGTTAGGCTGCTTGGAATTTACATTCATACACATTCCAAGAATTTCCATATGTTTCGTATTTCCTCTATCGTGAATTCATTTCCAAATGTGGAAAGACTTATAATAAGGGTAAGTGTTATATTTTAGATCTCAATGTTTTATGTTAGCGTTATGATATTTATTATTAAAAAGAATTAATTCTGTTTTTAGTTGTCAATATTAAAAGATGTAGAATTTTTTTTTCTAAATCTGTTTTCTTTCTTCAAATATAGTTACTCGGCACAACAGCTGAAAGGAAAGAGTTTACAGTGTTCGAACAAGAGTAAATGTCACATGCAAGGCTGAAAACATTTGAATTTGTCGATTTTACCAGAGACTAATTTGAACTAATACTTATAAGAAGGGTACTCCAAGCGGCAACCAATCTAGAGGAATTGGTTAGTGGTAATTCAAAGAGGATGCCTAGGAAAGAAGAAGAATGGTTTGATTTTAATGATTATAACGAGCTTTCAAACTTGCACTTGGAAAAGGAATGGCTTACAAAGAAGCTGAAGAATTGTTTCCCTACCTCCCTTAAATTTGTTATACTTTATTCTCATCTATCAGTATTAAAATATCAATGTACCGTAGGACATCTTTATTAGGTTTTATCTCAGGCAACATCATTATATCAATATCCGTATCAATTTATTTGCCTGTAATTATTTCTACGATACTACCTAGTCGTTTACATTTATAAAGGCACGTATTATGTTGTAATTTTTTTAAACATACTAAAGTTAAGAATTTAATTGGTTAATCCTTAGCAGAGTAAAATTAAAAAATAACAGAATCTAAAAAAATGAGTAATTATACTTCTTTTAAGATATATTATGTTACTTATTATAATATTATAATATGGATTATTACTATAACATCGTTACTTATTATTATACTATAAATTATTATTTTCCTCAAAAAAATAATTTTTATTAATTATATTATTCAATGGCTTGATTATTACAAAAATAATAGAATAATCGTACTTCATTTAAGACCGTAACTATCACAAAAATTTATTATTTATGTAAAAAAAATTAATCAAAGCATGATACTATGTTATTAAATTGTTCTATTTGTTGTATTTGGGTTTGTTATTTATTATTTTTTAGTGGTAATATTAAACCACCCACAATCTAACCACCATCCAACCACTCATTTCCAATCCTTCGTGCTGGTGGTTTTACTAATTGGACTAAATTCTTCTATTTGTTGCATTTGTATTACCTATTTAGAAACTTTTAATGGTGATATTAGACCCACCATTATCCAACCAGTTCTAACCGCCTATTTCCTATCCCACGTTTTGACAGTTTCTGTAATTGGCCATCTTATCATATTTAACTCATCCTACATGTTTTATAAAGCATTCAGGCTTGCCTTCCCTAAAACGACAAAAATCTCAAAGCTATTAGAGATTTCTGAAGCTAATTCTAATTTTTTTAATTAAATCAACCTGAACAGCCGCATACAAACGATATTTGTTAAATTTCTTCAATAATATAATTAGTTTCAAACGGAAAAATGCCATCAAATCAGCACACTGGAAGCAAATGCAGGCGCCTTCCTCGATCAGGTGAGGCTATGTTATTTTTCTTTCATAGTCACAACTATAGCTTTATTTATTCCTTTTCAGTTTTTAACTAACCCAGAATTAAATTATTTGCAGATCAAAGCGTGATGCAAAGCCCTTCAATATTCAGTGATCTTACTAATGGTGCGTATATGTTTCAGTTAAACTTCTATTGAGAACTATTTTCATAATTACTAAAGACTGTATCTAAAACTATATTTTTATGTAAAGTACCACTACCAACGACCGTTGGTTCTGGTAGGCTGACAGTGGCACCTACAAGTGGTCGACGTGAACAACCAGTGTGCCATTCAAACCATAGATTACCTCCTGGGAAGCATATACTCAGTAGGAAGAGAAATTATACATCATCTTCCTGCTTGATTCCTTAGCGGAAGGAAGTCAGCCCAGGGTCAATTATTTAGGTCAACGTATTTTGGATCCTAATTTAATTTGTTAATATTTGAAAACACATTAATATTCATTTGTAGTTCATTTCAATATAATGGTATTAATTTATGTAAATATTCCTACATTTATTTAAAGATGATTAAGTTAGCTTATTTGATGTATTTATTTGTTTAAATTTTTATAACTTCATTACTAATGTTCATAAGTGAAATTTCCAAGTTCACATGTTTTATCTAAAATGAATTTACATATGTCCCTAATATTATATAACATACATATAAATGTATAATACACTTTCATTGTGCTTCGAACACTACCTGATTATGTTTAGTCTCTATAATACAGCATACATGTTAATATGGTAAATAATGAAATATTTTTCTTATGTTTAATGGAGATTGTGTATAAATAAACTAAAAGCCAATAATAAACTAATAAACTAATATTATGCCTATGCATAAACAGTGGTAGAAGGCAAGGTAATAAGATAATGAGTTATTAAATAATGACATCCTAAACAATCTGACCTCTAAACTAATAACTAAGTTATATGCACACAGTTATACGAATTATATCATGCAAGTAAATGATTAACATCAGAAATATCTACGCATCCATCTTATGTCAGTAAGTAATAAAAAATAAAAAATAAGAATTTAGAAATATATCTCATGCACAAATATCATGCGCTCGGAAGAAATCTGTGCTTGAAACTGAAAAATATATAGTAAAAAAATACTTAATATTTCATAAATATTATGACTAATAGAATAACAGAAAAGTTATTGTTGTAGGAGCCTCTAGAAACCGAGACTTGGAGATCACGTACCCAAAAAACATATTTTGAATTAGTAATCAAATAAATTCTTTGTTGGGTGACCATGAACATCAAAGATTAAACCTATTTACATTGAAAAACTAAAGCCTTGGAAGGAGAGATTATTACCTTTTTGAGCAGCAACGTCTGGATCTATATGTTTCTTGATTGATTGTGGATCTTAGATGTAGACATCAGATCTGGGCATTTAAGCTCTAGATCTCATCAAAATATTACAGACTCAGAAAAATACATAGTAGATATATTTTAAAACCCACAAAACATTAATATTACAGATCACTTAAAAAAAGAATTAATATTACATACCCAACAATACTTTTTTTTTCCCTTAAAGTAAATGTAGCAAAAAAATTTTAACAGACTGATGCAGCTGCTACAATCCACCTTTTTTGTCAACTCGACTTAGGATCTTCTTTTAAGCAAATCTAAACGTAAAAAAAATATATATATATATTCATTAGAAGCAAGATCACAACCTCAGAATGCAACCTTAGGAACTCAACCAGAAAATACTGGACATCTATTGAAGTTAAACATCAAGGTATCCAAAGTAGTACAAAATATTTAAATTATGGATAGAATTGAACATAGTAATACTGTTTAAGAACTTATCTTTGTCTTGTAGCATGTCCTTCGTAGGCGATTCATCCACCTTCTGCTTTGTGGGTTGTACTTTTCCATGGCATCAAATCTCATCCGTCTTCAACCAAAGTAATCTAATTTTGTCAATAGACGAGATCAAATTCACACACAAAAAAATTTTGAGAAAAAATGAAGAAGGAAAAAATTTGTACAAACCCAGGCGTCGTTCTCATAAAATGGACGGTTCAAATGGACGAATCATTACACTCATTAGCTGTCGTTCCTCCTTCAGCCAAAGTAGTCTAATTTTGTCAATAAATGAGATCAAAACAAAGATTTATATTTTGTTGTTGTAGTTTTATTACAAATGTTTAGTGCTATCATTGACGTTAATGCTTCTTAACGATAAACTTTTGTTGTTAAAAGTACGTCTTCCACGACTAATCAAGAATAGTCATTAAGAGTGATAAGAAAATTGGGCGCTAATCTTCTAAAATTTTGCCAACAAAATTGAGACTTTCAACGACACGGATATTCGTTATAGTAAACATAATCAACAATGAAATCTCAAATGGTCAGTATAAGTAACTAGAAAATTTGGCACCAATCTGCCAAAATTGTGTCAATAAAATCAAGGCTTTCAATGACAGCGCTCTTCATAGTTGTAAAATTATTCAACGACGAACTCTCAAATGGTTGTTATAGGTGATTAGGAAACTTGGCGCCAATATATCAAAATTGTGGCCATGAAATCTAGCCTTTCAAAGACGATACCATTCGTTGTTGTAAAAACAATCAACAACAAAATCTAGAACAGTCATTACAAGTGATTAAAGAATTTGGCGCCAATCTACCAAAATTTTACTGACAAAATCAAGACTTTCAATGAAGGTACTACTCGTTGTTGTAAAAATATCCAACAACAAAATATAGAATGGTCGTTTTAAGTAATCAGGATCTTTTGTGCAAATTTGTCCATATTTGTCCGACAAAATCGGGACTTTCGACGAGGGTACTATTCATTGTAGTAAAACTATTCAACGATTGAATCTCAAATGGTCGTGACGAGTTATTAGAAAATTGGATGTCATGCTGCTAAAATTTTGCCGACGAAATTGTGTCTTCAATGACAGTGTTACTCATTGTATTAAAAATAATTAACAACGAAGTATTGAATGGTTATTATAAATGATCAAAGAAACTTTTGTGCAAATATGTCATATTCTTCCAACAAAATCTAGACTTTTAATGAAGATACTATTTTGTTGCAGTAAAATTATCAACAACAAAATCTTAATTGGTTGTTACATGTGATCAGAAAATTTTACGGTAATTTGCTAAAATTTTGAAAACGAAATTCAAGAATTTCAACGATGTTACAATTTGTTGTAGAAATAAAATATATTTCAAGTCAAACTATATCAGTTGAAAAGTTGGCTAGGAAAAAAATCACTTTGATCGAAAATATATTTCCTCTTCTTTTATAGTGGCTCAGAATATTCTCCTCCATCTATAGATTAGTTGTTCTTGCTTAATACGAGAACACTGCTGACATAAGAATATGATTATTTTATCCAAGTACTTTTAAATTGTGGACTTCATCTTGAAAGATTCAAGTCGAGTCACAATATGATTCTATTAATCCGAGTTCTCTTGATTCTAAAAAGAACTACGGTGATAATATCACCTTAAAGTTTGTGGACTTGCTTCAAATCAAGCTCAAAATTTATTAACTAATAGGAAAAAAAGTACTTTTTCAAATTAAGTAGCCATCATCATATGCATTATTCACATCAAGGATCCAATATAACATTTTAATTCAAGGCTAAAGAACTTTTAAGGTGCAAAGCCTAAAGATGACATGGTTTTCAAACTGGGGCAAGCGGATGCCCTCCTTGGAGATTGGTGCAATGCCTTACAAGGCTGACAGAGTTCAGAATTCTAACTGCCTCGTGAAAGTGTTGGCTATTTAGAATTCTACTAGGTTTGACGATCTCTTGTACTTTTATTTCTTTTCTTACTCTTTTTTTTTGGGGGGGGGGGAGATTTCCTTTTTTAAATAATTTCTCATAAATTACTTCGTATTTAGTTTTAATTAAATAAAACCCGCTCTTGACTAGTATAGGTATATCAAGTTGCCCAACATGATAGAAATTAATAAAAGGCTAAAACGATTTTTTTGTCACAAAATATAATTTCATTTTTTTATTCTAAAAAAATTATATTTTATATCCTAATGTATGCCATATTATTAAATTAAATGTTAATATTATTTAGGAAAAATTAAATTTCTCGTATAAAAAAGCAAAATAAAATAAAATAATTCAATTTTATATCCCAACATATGACATATCTCATAAAGAAGAAAGTAAAATAAATTAAAAATGGAAAAATAATTTAGATTATATTTCTAAATGGGCCAGAAACATTACGCTCTAAATTTTTTCTTTTTCTCACGCCCTTTCACCTCTGCGACGTTTTCTTCAACCTAGAACGCAGCTTTTGCTTCAAACTCAGTTGCATTCTACTTATGCTTTGGGGATTTTGGTTCCTAAGGTATGGATTCATTAATTTTTTTCTTATTATGTCTTGTAATTGTAGCTTTATTGGGTGATTAACTTTTTTCTTCTCTGTCAGTGTGCCTACAATTCATAAGCATTGTCCAACATTGATCAAGACCCTCTGGGTATTGAGAGTTTGGGTTTTGCCGGTATGAATATATTCTGTTATTTTGATTTCTATGCTTCAACTGATTTCTGATTTTTTTTCCAAGAACAATTCATCCGAACTCTAATTTGCCTATTTCTTATGTTTTCTATGACATTCATATCCATATGCTTCTTCTGGGGTATTCATCAATTTTAAAGTACTAAAGACTCGGATTCAATTTCCCAAGTTTGTCAACTAGCACATTCTTCTTTTATTCTTCTTCTTTTAGTCAATTCTAAGGATTATCAACTTAGGCTCAAAAGTGGCTCAACTGGGGAGTGATGTTGAAGAGGAATGTCTAGGAAATAAAGGAATTATAGAGTTGGTAAATTTGAGTGGCAATTAAAATCGTACATTGAATTTGCATACAATGGTAGAAGCAATTGAATGTTGAGTTTAAAATCATAAGTATAGGTGGTGTTTGGTCTTTCTCAATTGAAAACATTCCGATCTGTCCAAAGGAATGGAAGATTGGAGAACAAAAATGTTAACTTTTAAAATTCGAATGGTTGTATTTGCAATTGGTTTTTGTAGTTTGACACAGTGTCTTCTTAATGTAAACTTTTGTGTGGTTTGGGCTGCCCTGGAATTCACATTAGACTCTGCAATGATGGATATTGATTTTGTGTCCTGGAATATCATTATTTAAACAATTATTAAGGGGCATTTATAAGGGGTTGTTCAAACTTGGTTTGCCATTTATGTTTCTCCTCTATTTATGTGTTTCTATTGTCAATGGAAATTATGTCCTAGATGATCATCATGCTCTGCGATAGGTTTTTTGTCATCATAGAGCTGAAAAATTGAAGGGTTCCTTCTCTATGTTTTGACTTTGCTTAGAATTACCATTATTCAAATGCATACATGCTTTATTAGGTCCTGTCATCGGTCATGGCACTTATAGCTGTGAATATGGGTCGATGTTTGTGTTTAAAAAAGTGAGATCGGAAGAGCGTCACCATCTCTTTAAAGCACTTGACCCTTGTATAGTTCTATGCATTTTCATGTATCTTGTGTTAATTACATAAATTAATTGTCAATATTTTGTTTGTGAATATGTTAAAAACATCTCAGCCCGTCTGGTTGCACTATGTGCCCCAATGGACATAAAAAAAAATTCCATGTTTACTTTTTTCAATTGCATCTTTGTCTTGTCCTTTTGCTTCCTCCTTGTGGTTCTCTCCAACTCTACCAAGCAACCACCTCTTCATCCCTTACCAATATTTTATAGATGTAAAGGCTGATTAGTGTTATCTGCCTCTAATATGTCCCAAGTGACTACATTTTCATCTCTAATATTTCAAGCTTAACATCTTGTTCTCCAATCTTGCATTCTTTTGGGCACAAGTTAATCTTTTCAATTGAGAAAGACTATAATAGGCTAATAAGTACCTTATAAACAACACCTAAAACTCACGCAACATAAATGAGTCAAAATCAACAAATCAATGAAATATTGAATGGTAATACAGAAACGAACTCAATTCATTGGCACGAAACCAAAACAAGCAGGAATTATAGAAAGATAAGGGATGAGAAGAGAAGAATTCAGTAGAAACTAATTGGCACAGCATCATCTCCTGTGGTAAGTTAATTTTATATGTGCATGTGTGAATATTAGCTTATTTATTAATTAAATGTTTACTTAAATTAATATTGGGCACAACTTTACTTTTTTTTTTAATATGTAAGTTTGTATAGGTTTATTTACCATGAATTCTTCAAGGCTGGTTAATGAGGATGGCCTAGATATGCAATCACAGAATGCTGCTTTAGGTATTGTCTTGAAATTAGCTTATGTATACATTGTTTTAGTTTACCATAAAATATATGCTTTTCATTTCTTATTTCTCCTTTCCATAAGTGCTAATCATAATATTTTAAATTAATTTATATAGAGCCGGCCAGTAAACTTAATGGAAGAGGCCCCACTCGAGGTTATAAGACTGAAAGAACTATGGCTAAAGCTGAAGGGAAATTAAAAGTAAAATTCAATGTAAATGGAAATCCTATTGACGTGAATGCGGAAGGTTTAACTAATGAACTGGGATTTGTTGCTTAATCACAAGCACCACTTGATGTTAAGAAATGGAAAGATATTGCCCATTCTAAAAAGATTTCTCTGATAGGCCACGTACAGGTATGTTATAGTGTTGTTATTAATTTTATAACATTTATCAAAAATATTTATACAAATATTCTAATACTTTGTTTTTAAAGAATAAATTTGAGGTTGAGTTGAATGAAAAGATCAATAATGCATTGCTTCAATCAATGAATAAGTCTTGGAATGAATACCATTGCAAATTGCATAAGCATTTCCAAGATGCGGGTGGTAATGCAGACATTGACAGTGCAAAAAAAAAAAAAAAAAGTAGTCCTACTTCTGTCACAAATCAGACCGACTGGGAGTTTTTGTGTGACCACTTTGGAAGTGATGAAATGAACGTTAGTCTGTTTTGAGTACATAAACTTATTCTCTTATAGGGCTAATATAAATCTAATGTATGTATTGATTTTGATGGTCTTTTTTAAGCAATTGAGTTAATGTTGACCTGGGTTTGAAGAGCTTAGCTTGTATCGATATTTATATAATTAAATTAGTGTTGGTTTGTGTTGTAGTTGTTGGAATTGAATATGAATTGAATTGTTCGATTCTTTTATTACAGATGAATTGTTTTGCTTATAATATGAAATCAATGAACTATCAGTTTAGTTTATTATGTTCCTTTGCTCCTTATGCTTTTTGTTGTAGTTCAGGTTTGGATCATGCCAATTTATTGGGAAATTCTTTCAGTTTTTCTTTTAAATTTTATATTTAGACAATATGTTTAAAGTGATTTAGAATATTAATTTTGCATATCTTAATTTAGGATCTTGCTAATGATTGTCATGTGTTATGATGATAATTTGTACGTCTTCAAAATGTTTTGTGAAACATTATAGAATGAATTTTTGGTCATTTATTTTGCAGAAAAGATCTCAAGTCAATAAAGAAAATCGTGCAAAAAAACGCTGAATAACTACTCGGGTCCAAGACGTTCGCTGCACGTGTTGAAGAAATGATAAGTCAAAGTTTATTAGTTTATTTCACAAATTCCTCCAATGGTTTGTAAGGCTATTAATTTTTTTACATAGAAAGGAAAATATGAGTGAGCTACTTAGTGAGATTGAATTTTTCTATGAAATGCACCACAGTAAGGGAAAATGATGGACAACTAAAGAAGCAGAGAATTATCATGTAAGTATTTAATTTCATTCAATTGGAAACTTTTATCCACATTGAAAATTTTATTTATCTTGTCTTTTATATATACATATCAACATAACCAAATGGTTGAACTTCGTGCTGCTAATCAAGATCTTCCAGTAGAGGCAAGCCAGGAATCATTACCTTTATTAGACAATCAAATGTGCAATCAAGTGTTAGGTAAAAGGTTTGGCTACTCTAAAATGCACAAAGGCATTTCTAGGAAGACAACGTCTCAAGACAATATTGCTTTAGAGAATGCTGTGTTACAAATTTGGCTTGAAACTCTTGAAGATCAGGTCAAACATTATCATGACAATCTCAGCCGCATTCCTCAAGATATCTTGATGCATGTGTAGAGCAATCCGCCACAAGCATCAAGTTCAAATGGAGATCTTTGAATTCCACTATATTCTGCATTGGTTGTCTTTCAAAAACTACTATTCATTTTTTTATTTGTTCCACACTCATATTTGTCAGTGACAATATTAGGTCTTACTAGTTATTTTGATATCTTAGATACAGTTTGTAGTTGTGGATTCAAATTTTTCTTTCATTGTTGATAAAATAATTTAAGATAATTAGAGTTATATTTTGTCGTCAATAAAGAGTTATAATGACCAACCACTTCATCGTAATTTGAAATTCAAATTAGCAATTAAAAGCTATAATATAACAATGAAATGATTTATTACTGATTATAACTACTAGCAACAAAATAAAGCCAAACTTTTGGTCGTTGATTGAATAATCAACAACCAATCAATCCGCCGTTAAAATGCAGGACGACAAAATTTTGTTTGTTTTACATGTAAGTTAATGACGAAATTCCATTCATGACACAATGTTTTATTGTTAATTGTATCTATTAGCAATGAAAAAATATTAAACCCTTTGTTGTAGATTGAATATTCAATGACCAATCACGTTGTTATAAAAAAAATAACAAATTTTGGTTTTTCGAGATACAAATTAACGACAATATTTTATTTTGAGGATGAAATGGTTTCTCGTGGCTTGCCACTATTAGCAATGAACTAATATCAAATTATTTGTCGTTGAATGAATAATTAACGACCAACGTTTTGCTTGCAAAAATAAGAGGTAACGAATTTTTTGTTGTCAAATAGACTTTTCAACAAGAATCTTTAACATTACAACAGCAAGATTTGGGGTGGTTGAATATGCCTATAATCTACAACGGGGCATATTTTTGTCATTGAAGATTTTTAGTAACGCACTATTTTCGACCACTTAGCAACAAAATATAGTTTGTTGTTGAAGATCAACAACAACAAAAATTGAAGTTTCAATGACGAAATATTTCGTCGTTGATTTTCGTTATTCTAGTCGTGAGTCGTCATTCTCACAAAATGGATGGTTCAAATGGACGGTTCATTACACTCATTAGCTGTCGTTCCTCCTGGTCACTCATTACACTCTTCCCTCTCTATACTGCAACTCGATCTTACAAAATGGACGGATCAAATTTATTCTTATAAAAATGGTATTAGCACATTCTCTCTAAACATTAAAGATCAAACAAAATTTTTAGAGCTCATGAAGAAACTTTCTAATTTGAGCTGGGGTTTAGAATAGGGTAAATGGAGCTGGCTGCGGCGGAGGGTAGCTGAGTGGGGTAGGGCAGCTGATTAGGTAGTATATATAGTGGGACTAGAAACTTCTTTTAGGGTTTGGCTGCATTTTTGTTATTATTTTACTTTATTTTTTTTAATCTTTTGGGCTTGGTTGTCTCCGTTCACTGATTAGGTAATATATATAGTGGACTAGAAACTTCTTTCACGGTTTGGTTGCATTTTTTTTTTCCCCGTTTTGGGCTTGGTTGTCTCTGTCCATTGGGTCTCAGTTTTGGTTTTAAGGTTCAGGTAATGGGGTTGGTTGCACAAGTAAAGGATACTACATTTTGGGTTTTTTAAACTTTTATGTGTTATTTTTAAGGGTTCTTTACATAAAAATCACTCATTCTAACAGTATTTTCAACATTACATCCAGATTGAAAGTAATTGCAAAAACACCATTTTCTACTTCAAAAATACCCTAAACCAATTTTAATTAAAATTCAATTATTTATTAATTATTATAATTATAATAATAATTACTTAAAATACAAAATTTCCCAATAAAAAAATACTTATCTTTACCGCCAAAACATTTCTAACTCGGGACCGCCGTTAACTACTGACACCGCCACGCCACAGGCATGGTACCAATGTTTACCCCGCCGTTTTTAAAAAAATTCATAACGAGATGGTAACAAGCTCGACAAATGATAACAAAATGATAAAACATAGAAAAATAACAAACCAAAAATGGTAACATAGGAAAAGAAACACAAAAAAAAATGAAAGAAAATCAATGGTAACATAGGGAAAAATCATAGTAACGACCATTGTAAAAACATTGTTACGACAAAAAATATACATAGTAGCAATATAACAAAATTCATGGTAACGAATCCCATAAAATCACTAGGTAACAAAACAAATTCTGATACAAAATGGTGGTCGACCACTTGTTAACAAATCCACATGGAATCAAGGTAACAAAGGCACGATAACAAAGGACAGTAACATATCAATTCGTCGCAACATCATCGTCTGCCACAGACCGGCCATGGTAACAAATGGTAACGCCGTCTTTTCACTCATTCCACCACCACCATCATCACTCCACTATCCCACATCCACTAAAACACACCTTGATAAAACTACATCCAATTCACAACCGAGGGAAAAAAAATCACCGATTGGGAGTAAACAAATTTGAAAATGGGTAATGGTAACAAAAATAGGAAAAAGGCATGGTAATGGTAAACAAAAATGGGATCCAATAATCTCTACTAGTTTAATTGTGCTACCTTGACTTTTACTTTTTTCATTTCTTATACCTTCTATGGATTTGCATGATTCGTCCTTGATGCGAGATTAAGAATGATGATGGTAGAGATTGGCAATGTTGGCGAATGGCATGTGGGGGCGGAGATGATAGTGGTGGGCGTGGAAATGATGGTGTAGCTAGAGCCGTGGTGCGTCGAGATCTCAATTGGTGATGGCGGCATTGAGCCATGGCGGTGGCGGCGACAAGATCTTGAGTGGTGGTAATGACGTCGAATGGTGGCATCGAGCATGAGGGAGGGCGACGAATGTGGGTTTCTTCTATGTTGGAGAGATTATATATACAATATAATTATCAATTAATTTTAAGTTTTAAATAAAAATAATTTCTAATAATAATTATTTTTATAATAAGAAAAAAGAAAAATTCGTATAGGTAAATTTGCAACTAATGATGGTGGATTTGCAATTAGTTTAAAAAAAAAAGGGTATAATTGAAACACCTATTATAAAAGGGGTAGATTCTCTAATTATCTCTATTTTTTTCTCTATTTTTAAAGAATAACACAAATGTGATTTATAAATGTTTGGAACTTTTTTTGTGGTACTATTCTAAAGACCCCAACTTAAAATTAAAAATAATTTAGTAAACTTAAATGGGTTATCAATTATGGCCTATTATAATTATTCTAGCTTTATTTATGTTTTTGTTTCGTGGGTCGTGGGGTTGTTTTCACACAAAAGTCGATTTTTAAAATTATTTATTTTAAATTCAATTATTTTTATAAATAAGTATACATGACTATTCATATAAATAAAATATTATTTCAAAAGATTAATTATACATGGTACTTTTTTAGTGATATATATTTTCTACACGTACATTAGCGGGCGGAGATAAAGGGGTGTGAAGCTATGCTTGGGCGCACCCCATCTTGACAAGAAACCATTTTTTGGCTATATAAATAGTTGTAATAAGAAAATTTTAACCTACAAATTATTATTAATTTACATTTTTAGTGCATCATGATACCGACGGCTGGTTCGGCTCATTAGCCCAAAGTAAAACCTAATAAATTATATATAATTATATGATTAGATTTATCTTAAAAAAATTATCATTTATATATAAATAAATTATATATACTTAGAAGATGATTTATTTGAAAAAGGTCATATATAGTTTATCATAAATTGTTTCAATGAATTTAGTCACAATTACATATATATATATATATATGCTTTATCTTTTTTTCAATTAAGTAATCTATATTACATATTTTCTACATAGACAGATGTCTGAGCAATTTTAATTTAATTGTTTTAAATTAAAATTTTATGTATTTCACAAATTACACAATTACATATATATTTGAACTTAAAATTAAAATTTCAGACAGTTGACTACTTTTGAACTCACTTATATATATTCCAACTTACATGGTTGTACTTTACCTTTTTATAATGTATTTTCAATTAAATTAAAATTTTTTATTAAATTGTTGTAACTTTTATGATCCTTTTTGTTCATTAATGGACATACATGTGTAATTCTTTTCTTTGTGAAGTATTTGAAGTTTTAATTTAAATTTTGGATATACTGCTAATAGTTTCATCTAAATTTATTTTCGTTCTAAATTTTAAAATTTTCATTTTATAATTAATTTTCAAATATCAAACTTTGTGTAAAAGATATACCTTTAACAAATATAGTGATAATTTTGTATTGAAATTTTTTATCTATACTTTTTTGGGTTTTTTTTAAAAAAATAACACAGTTATCATATACTGTTTACATATGGTTATAGTTTGTTTTTAGATCATTCCGAAAGTCATTTAGTATTTAGTGAAGCACTGAAGTATCTAAGTTTAAAATAGCAAATTTATGTTCGTTATATTATTTAACATAAAATAATGTGATGACTATACTCTATCTGAATTTGACGCAACCTACGTTATTATCTCATTTAAGTAAAATTAGGTTATAGTATTTACCTATCATTGTTTTTAATTAATATTTATCTAAATGAGTGGTTTATTGATTCAATGGGCAGAATATGTGGATCCAGGAGATCTTCCTCAGAGGTGTCAGTATTGTAAATCGTTGCTTTGGTTTGGTGAGCGAATGGATAAGCCGTAAGCGTTACAATACTTGCCGATTTCCTAAGTTTTCGATATGTTGCATGCAAGGCAAAGTCCAACTTACTCCAATGCCAGACCCTCCACAGATGTTAAAGATTTATTATATGGAACTAATACGAGGAGTAAACATTTTGACATATAACACAATGTTTACGTTAACTTCTATGGGGGGACAGATTGATAAGAAAATTAATCGTGGTCGTGCTTCTCCAGTGTTTAGATTACATAGGGAAAATTATCACCTCATGGGGAGTTTGTTGCTAGCCGAAGGATGATCACCACAATTTCTGCAGTTGTATGTATTTGATAGTGAATACGAAGTATCAAATAGGTTTTCTGCGATCGGGTATAGGTTATACATTAAACATGGTACATGTAATTTAGGATTTGTAATTTTTCCTTTTAATTATATTTTTTATTCCAAAGAGGATTTTGCTGATAGTAGGTTACACGAAGAAATAGTACATGATCTAAAAAATTTGTTGGATGAACACAATGCTTTAGTAAAATCATTCAGAATGGTTTGAGACACAATGTTGCAAAACAAGACAGAAAATGTCAAGCTTAGACTTTTCAAGAGTCAAGAAAATAAATATAGGTGTTATAATTTACTAGAAAAAGGTGACATTGCTCTTTTGATTGTTGGTGATTTTGAAACCATTCTGGGTGATAGAGATATTATTGTTGAGACTAGGATTGGCCAACTACAATGGATTAATGAGTGGCATCCTTTGTACTTGGCTTTATAGTACCCTCTCCTTTTTTAGTTTGGTCAAGATGGTTACAGAGATAATATTTTATTAAAGGATGCAAGTTCCATCTCATCTGGTGGTCGTAAGTATGTGTCTTTGAAAGAGTTTTTTGCATATCGTATACAAGAAAGAGATAGTGAATCACCTAATATTCTATTTTCCAAAAGATTATTCCAACAGTTTTTGGTTGATGCATATACTATGGTGGAGACTTCACGTCTCTTATATGTGAGAACCCATCAAAAAGACTTGAGATGTGATTTGTATCATGGTTTAGCTGATGCATTGTTACAGGGTGATGCTAATCCGACATCACTTGGGAAGAGAATATATTTGCCATCGTCTTACGTTGGTGGAGCTCGGTGGACGATTCAAAAATATCAGGATGCAATGGACATATGCAAGTGGGCTGGTTATCCTAATTTGTTTATCACATTTACGTGCAACCCAAAATGGGTGGAGGTTGTTCGTTTTCTTGAATCGAGAAGGCTAAAGGCATCAGATCATCCAGATATATTATGCAGAGTGTTCAAAATGAAGTTAGATTTAGTTATGAAAGATTTGCGGCATAATGCTATTTTTAGACCAGTTAAAGCAGGTATTTTCTTTCTTAAAATATTTTGTTTATGTGTTTTTTTATGCCTTAAATGTAAACTTAATTCCTATCACTGTGTTTATTTATTGTTTTTTCCATATGATTTTTACTTTTTGCTTAGCGATGTACACAATAGAGTTTCAAAAGTGTGGACTTCTGCATGCTCATATATTGCTTTGGCTTACTGATGGTACTTTGTATTCCACTATGGAGCAAATTGATCGTGTAATTCCTATTGAAATCCCTTATAAAGACAATGATCCACTTTACTATGAAGTTGTGAAGGATCTTATGATTCATGGTCCTTGTGGTGCACTGTAGTCTAACTCTCCATGTATGGCTAAAGGACGGTGTACAAAGCATTATCTAAAAAATTTTGTTCAGTTGACAGTTGTCGGTGAGGATGGATATTTGACTTATAGACGACAGAATAATAAAAGGACTGTGAACAAGAATGGAATTGAACTTGATAATCGGTATGTCATTCCATATAATCGGTATCTCCTTCTAAAGTATCATGCTCACATTAATGTAGCTAGAATGGTGCAATTGGTCTAAATCAATTAAATATTTATTTAAGTATGTGTACAAAGGCCATGATCGGGTTACAGCAAGTTTTTATGAAAGCAGTGATGGGGAAAGAGGTAATGATAGAGTAGATGAGATTAAAACACATTTGGATTGTAGATATCTTTCACCATGTGAAGCAATTTGGCGTTTGTTTGGCTATAACATCCATTTTAGAGAACCTCCTGTGAAGCGTTTGTCTTTCCACATCCCTGGTGAGCATAAGCTTTATTTTGGAGAAAATGAACCAACTCAGCATGTTCTAAATCATCCTACGGCAAGACAGAGTATATTCACTGCATGGATGGAGGCAAATACGGAATATCCTGAAGCCAAAAATTTGACATATGCAGAATTCTCCACAAATTTTGTGTGGCATGAAGATACAAAGAAGTGGATGCCACGAAAGAGTGGGTATACAATTGGTCGGATTTTATGTATCTCCTGGTCAAGGTGAGATGTATTAGTTAAGAACATTATTGACTGTGAAACGAGGTCCAAGTTCATATGAGGAGATTAGGAATGTCAATTGTATCCAGTATGACTCATTCAGAGATGCTTGCTATACATATGGTTTACTACATGATGACAACGAATATATTGATGGTATTGAAGAAACAAGTCATTGGGGATCAGCTCATTCTATTCGAAGTCTTTTTGCAACATTGTTAACATCAGAATCTATGTCCCTACTTGAATTTGTTTGGAAGTGATGTTGGCGTCATATGTCAGACGACATATTATCCATGCGGAGATGTAATTTAGGGCACCAAGGTACTATCGTCTCTTCATTTACTTTTTAAACTTTACAAGTAAGTTAATCTCTTAGCTCTAAGATATTGAAAAATTATTTTATATAGCTTTATACTATTTCTAAACTAATAATTGTTGTTTCTCAATTTATGTGTTTTAATCTGATTTTTTTTTTTTGGTTTGCTAAATCAGAGTTGCATTTGAGTGATGAAAAAATTCAAAATTTTGCATTGTTGGAGCTTGAAAAGATTTTACAGAGTCAAGCTACGAGTTTGCATGATTTTCCTACAATGCCTTATCCAAATGTTTCCGACGCCTCATTTTCTGAAAATAGGCTTATATATGATTAACTAAATTATGATAGAAAATATTTGGCTGATGAACATAAAAAGATGGTAAACCTATTAACAGACGAACTAAGAGGTGTTTATAATACAATTATGCGGTCTGTTACTTCTAGAGAATGAGGTGTTTAGTTTTTATATGGGTGTGGAGGAGCATGGAAAACATTTGTTTGGAAAACATTATCTGCTTCTATGCGATCAAAGGGTGAAATTATATTAAATGTTGCTTCAAGTGATATTGTGTCTCTTTTGTTACCCAGTTGGAGAACAGCTCACTCGAGATTTCTTATTCCTCTTAACCCTACTAAAGATTCAACATGGAATATCAGTTAAGGTAGTCCTCTTGTAGATCTCATAATAAAAACGAAGCTTATAATTTGGGACGAGGTACCATGATGCACATATATTGTTTTGAGGCATTTGATAGAACATTGCATGACATAATGAGATTTGACAATCCAGAAAATTTGGAGAAACCTTTTGGAGGCAAACAGTTGTATTTGGTGGGGATTTTCGACAAATTTTACCAGTTGTTCCAAAAGGGAATAGGCGGGACATTGTTTATGCCACAATAAATTCGTCACTGTTGTGTAAACATTGTAAAGTTCTATGGCTGACAAAAAAATAGGAGGCTCCAGAATATAGAGAATGATTCAACTGGTCTTGAGTTGAAATCATTTTCTGATTGGATATTGAGTTTAGGAAATGGTACAATTGGTATTGATATTGAAGGTCATGTAATAATAGAGGTGCCTGATGACCTTTTAGTTAGTACTTCTGATGATCCCATTCAATCAATTGTTGAAAGTATGTATCCTGCATTTCTTGGAAGCTTTGATTTTGTGTGTTATTTACAAGGAAGAGCTATTCCTACTCCAACAGTTGATGTTGTACAAATTATAAATGATTATATGGTTGCGATGAATCGAGAAGAGGGAAGAACTTATTTCAGTTTTGATAGTTTGTGCAAAGCAGATAAAAGTACTAGTTTATTCGAAAGTGTTCACTTGACTAAATTCTTAAATGGTATAAAGTCTTCAGGTGTTCCTAATCATGAGCTAAAACTAAAGGTTGTTGTTCCTGTGATGTTATTGCTAAATATTGACCCAACTGCAGGTTTATGTAATGGAACCAGGTTGCTTATTACAAGACTTGGAGACCATGTTTTGGAAGTAAAAATTTTGACTGGGAGTAATGCTGGTTACTCAACTATTGTCTCAAGGATGTCACTGACTCCATCTGATGTCAGATTGCCATTTAAGTTTGAAAGAAAACAATTTATTTTGGTTGTTTTTTACGCTATGACGATTAATAAATCTCAAGGGGCAATCTTTGTCGCATGTCGGGCTATTCCTAAGGAAGTCAGTATGTACTCATGGACAGCTCTATGTTGCAGTCTCTAGGGTTACAAATCGCGTTGGTTTGAAAATGTTGATATTTGATTAAGATGAGAATCCAACAAATAAGACAACAAATGTAGTTTATAAAGAAGTGTTTCAAAATTTGTAATGTCCAAACCAATATTTATTTTTTTAATGAACTTATTACCGTTTATTACATTAATTATTATAGTGTTGCTTATTTGATAAATTTATTTTCATAAAACGTTATTCTAAACAATTATTATAATATGAATTAATTACACCTAGTGTCCTCAACCTTTCAAATTTGTTGAGATTACGTCCTCAACTTTTAATTTTTATTGTAGGGACCCCTAACCTTTCAACGGTGGAAAGATTAGGGGCCCCACAACTAAAATTAAAGGTTAAAAGGTTAGAGGGATGAAAATCATTTCCATTGACTTTAACGGTGAAAATGGACAGAAATCGTTAGAGGGACTTTAGGTGGCACACTTTTGAAAGGTCAAGGGCCCTCACAATTAAAAGTAAAAGTTGAAGACGTAATCTCAATAAATTTGAAATATTGGGGATGCTAGGTGTAATTAACCCTTATAATATATATATTTGCTTATTAATTCGCCCGCACGGAAGAGAAACCAGTTTCCTCTTTTTATTCCCCCTATAATTAAAATCTCGTTGGTTTTGAAAATTGACTTTTCCCCATCTTTACCGAACAGGCGCTTAGGATTTGGGTCCTCGCTACGCATTTCTTCTTTGATAATGATCTGAGTAGGTTTAAGGAGAAAGAGGAAATTAAGGGTACAGATCGTGTTGCGTTAAACTCTACAAGATAATTCAACTTCTGCTGTTCTTCATCATAATTCATAGGTAGATTCCATATATTTATTTATGTGTCTGACGATTCAAGGGAAGGATATAAGATTTTCGTCCAGCTTCATCGCTCTTCTCTTCTGCTAGTTCCTAGGAATTCAATCTCCGTTTTTCTTTCTATATGGTCTTATGCGCCAGGATTTTCTGTCAATTTTCGTCTTGATTTTTTGTTGGGCTTGTTTATGATTTTATCCATGTCTGTAGAACCGGCAGCCGTCAAGTCATCAGGTAAATAATAACGACCAAATTCCAGTGCTGGCAACTGCCCCCACTGGACCCGGGCTCGGTCCGTCCTTGAATGTTTAACCAATCTGCTTTCCAATTGCGTATCTTTTTTTTTTTTAATTTTATTTAATTGTTCAATTTCATTAGCTTTTGTTATCTTGACAATGAATTATTAATTTACCATGCTTTTCTTCTTGTATTAAAATTAAGGGCTGAAGGTCAAGGCTTTGTCAGCATTTAGAATCGGAGATTCCGCGGGCACTTTGTGCATTGCATGGTGATCTACTCGGCAAATAATATCTATTAAGACAGAGAATCAGCTATGTGGGCGTTGAATCACAATAGGACTAATCTGATCAATTGTTTCTTTCATTTCTCTGAATGGCATCCTCTTGAATAACCTATCTGCTCTGGGGCCTCTGAAGCCCAGTTGTCATTCCACTTCACTCAGAAAAAAGGTCTACCAGCTTATCATTGCTTTAAGTTTGATTGAAATATAAGATATGCTGGTTTTTGGTCTTATCTATATGTTTGGAGATATGTAACTGGTCCATACCATTGAAGTGGTATTAAATAACTTGAATTCAAAGTGAACTGGTTACATTTCAAGCTGCAAGCTGTAGTATGATATTTTCTATTATATGTAGTTTTGTTCCTTATTGAACAAAATGGTTTTTAATGCATTCTTTTCTCTTCAGGTTTTGGGATCAAATTTGTTAACTTGCCGTGTATTTTGCATGTTTTGGTTTTGTAATGATTGCTAAGAGGAATCCAACTGTAAAAGTGATGGAAATGGGATGCTGTGGGTGTTTTGGGTTCTCATTTGTGAGGAAGCGCAAGGTGATGAGGTCAACTGGGAGTTTTGGCAAACACATTTCACGGGAGTCCTTGTTGCCTGAGGAGGGTGCAGATGAGGAAGAACCTTTTTATAGTAGTAATGTGGTTGGTACTGGAAATAGAGATGATTGTGAATTCCAAAGCCCAACTAATCGTTTCGAGGAGATTATCATGTATAGGATGCGGCAGGGGCTAATTTGCAGGGAATTTCCTGTTAAAGAGACTCACAATCTGATTAGAGCAGAGGTAAATTGCAGAATAAAAACTTTCATCACAATAAAAAATTTTCATGAATACTTTTTGTGTGAGACTTGTCTACTCAGATAGCTATTTTGACCTCTAGTTGATTCCATTTTGACACTTCCTTAGAGAAGGGTAAAAAGAAATTCGAATTTTGGTCCTTACACATTGTAATATTTGTATAACATATGAAAAGAGAGTCCTGATAATGTTAATTTTCTCTTTCAACAAAATATTAATTCCTTCATTAGATATCTTAAAACTGGAATCCTTCCTTTTCTGGACCCTGTTCTACTGTTGCAAGCACCAAGTAGATTCCTCTAGGCATTTTAGTAACTGGGAGAAGCCAAGTACTTCCTTCCGGAAGTAAGATATGTATTTCTTATTCATCAAGGGACTTGGTGCCATAAGGCAAAGCAGCCAAGTCAGTAAATGTTGAAAGCTGCTGTCATGCAATCCCCAAGCGAGGAAGAAAGAGAGAAAAAGGATTAAAATAAAAATTTAATTATAAAATGAAGTAACCAATGAAATGCTTGAGTAACACATACTTTGGAATTCCTGTGACTTTCTTTGTTCTTGTGGTTATATGCAATCATGGTGCATCTATTTAGTAAAACCAAGTTGTTTTTTTTGTTTTTTTTTTTTTTTTTTTTTTGCTTTTTTTCCTCTTCATTTAATTCTGATTGTTTGTCATGCTGTAAAAATAGAAACATTTGACCGTGTTTAAGTTATTCGCTAGGGGTCGCAAAAGTTTTATGTAAAAACTTGATTAGAAGCTTCAGACCGTCTGCATATTAGCATAACGAGGTTGGCTACAACTGCAATTATTTTAAAGTTTTATGCACTTTCTGAGTTCAAAATTCATTTTTGTTTGGAAGGAGGTTTGTATGTATCAAAATATAGTATTCTATAGGGAATGCTATTTTGTTCAATGTTAATTGCTATTTGGTAGTGATTTATAGCTACTATTAACAAATACATTTCAGGATGAAAACGGGCAAAAAACTGTCAATGAATATGTACGCGTACGCAAGATTGGTGCGGGTAGCTATGGAAAAGTGGTGAGGACATAGTTTTGATATTATGGAGTCTTGTTGTGCTAAATGGGATTTAAGCTGTAGTCTTACTATGTTAAAAATGTTATAGGTTCTCTACCGAAGCAGGTTAGATGGTACAGAATACGCAATTAAGGTACCGTCTTCCATTATTCTTGCTCACTATTGAGGATCTACTTTGCCCAACCATTGGATTTGAATAGAAACAGTCTTTACGAAAAAAAAGGAGAGAGAGAGAGAGAGAGGGAGAGAGAGAGAAGAAGTTTTGTTAGCTGTGATATTAGTTCTAGTTTTTTAGGGGTCTGTTTAGCTACCGATTATAATCGATTGTAAACGATTTTGATTATAAAAGGCTTACATGGCACAATTTCAAAGTGCCTTATGTGCCACATCACATCATTAAGAGGTGTCACTTTAGAATCATGCCACGTAATCTGTTTATAATGGGTTACCAAACGAATCCTAGAACAAATGAAAGAAGAAAAGAGAAGAGATGTACATTAGGCCTTGTGATTTTCAGCAATAAAGTGTTTAGTATATTAACCAGTTGAGCTTTCTCTGTGAAGTGAAGGTATACGACTCTAAGATCGTAGTCGAGTTTAGAACCTGATGTAGGACAAATTACAGTTCAGTTAGGTTTAGGATTTAATTAGCTTTTAGGCTTTAATTTGTGTTTTTATTTTAGTAGAATTCTAACTCCTTTCCATAATTTTAGGTTTCCATATTTCACGAGGATTTTAATTCCCTGTTTTATTTACTACTAGTCATAATAGAGTTAGGTTATTTGTGTGTCTACATAAAGAAAGGCTATCTACAATCTTAATTCACTCATTTTTATTCAATAAAATTTTTTTGGGTTTCAGTCTAATTTTCCTGGTGGATTCGTTATTTCTTTATTTTCAAGGTTTTGCTTGAATTCTTTGCTTCATATTGCATTAAGACCTGATTGGTGTTTGATTTTTATTTTAATTTCAAATTATAATGGGGAATCTATTGAAGCTATGAGTTAGGATTAGTGGTAGAGATTTAATGGATGTTTGAAATGTATGGTTGCGATTGAGTACTTGTCAAATCAGTGGTAAGGTGAAATTATAGCGAGGAAAGAATACTGGGAATCAAACACCGTTTTTGAGTTTCCAACGAAGAACCAAAATATCAACATCTCGACTATTTGTTTTACGTTAACCAACTGTGGAGTAACACCATATGTTGAAATAAAAGAAGACTAGTAGGCAGATCAGTCCATCAAGTTCCCATTGAAATACGATTTGCACAAAGGAGAAGCACTCATAATTTGTTAGTTATTAGGCTGCCTGAAAATGGTTGGATCTTGGCAATAACTATGTTTTCTAACACTGTTAGGGAAGGGTGGGATTTTTCTCCAGAGTTTAGGCTGTGGCATAGTAGTGGCTTTATTGTTACTCGTAAAGATATATATAATGTATACATATGCATGCGCGCGCGCGCGCACACACAAAAATAAAAACCACTAGAAAATGGTGGCATCGCATGATGGTGATAGCTTCAAATTTTTAACGCAGGCCTTTCATAAATCTCATTTATTAAAGCTACGTGTTGCACCTTCAGAAACTGCAATGACTGATGTTCTTCGTGAGGTATTTCTTTTTCTTTTACCATCTTGCGCATGCGCGTGTTCACATGTATATTGATGTTTAAAGAACTGATGGTTTGTTTAGCTTGTAACTTGTAGCCTGTTTGGGATTAAAAATAAGTTGTTTTTGGCTTATAAATTAAAAGCTTTTCTGTGATAAATCATATAACTTAAGTTGTTTATAGACACACAAATACAGGGCAGCTCTATTACTTGTCGGTCCTATGAAATGTTTAGCTAGAAAGTCTGTTTTGCCAACTTAATATTTCAAATAAATAATATATTTTCACAAAGTTTTGACGTGGATAAGTTTTGACGTGGATAAGTCTGTTATGGGAATTTCATCTTTGATTTGGTCAAACATTGCTACTTTTGGTAAGAATTTTCAGGAGCTTTCAGAATTTTCAAAATTTTGTGGGTTCCAATATATTAATTACAAAATCATAATTTTTCTTCTTCATTTTTTTTTAATAAAGAATTTCTACCAGACAGATTAATTTCATAATTATCATTACACAAAAAACATGCCGGATGTAATTGATATGGTTACTCCCGTTGAGTAGTAGCATATATGCAATATTAGATGGATTCTTCTGCTGCTTGTTATTCTTTTTCTTGTTCGAGAGTTTATGACACCTTTTGAAGCGTTCTCTTCCTACTCATAGTAATGCTATTTTCCAGGTTTCAATCATGAAAATATTAAGCCACCCCAATATAGTTAATCTCGTTGAAGTTATTGATGACCCAACAACAGACCACTTTTGTATGGGTAATAATGTGCTTCCTTTTTCTCTATGCTGCAAAATTTGGCTATAAGTTGACTGCATAACTGTTTTGCTTCAGTTCTTGAATATGTGGAAGGAAAATGGGTCTGTGAAGGTGCTGGTCTTGGAGAAAGTACTGCAAGGAGATACTTACGTGATATAGTTGCTGGACTGATGTATCTTCATTCTCACGTATGTTTCCAAGGCTTCTTTTTCAAATTTGCTTATTAATTAAATATCTTTATTTTTAAAGTCCTATATTGCTCATCTCTCTCTCTCTCTCTCTCTCTCTCATATTTTATTTTATTTTACTTTATTTTTTTGGGGATAATCTTAAGCGATCTTATATCTGGAGGATACCCATTTTTTAACACTTCTACATAATGGCATCTAAAGTCACTAGACACACGTCTTAGGTATAATTAATGTCATCATGTGTTTACGTAGTGGAAGATCAAGTTCACATCAACTGGTCTAGACCTCTTTGACTAATACATCACTTTCTTTTGGGATGTTTTTCAGTGATTTGTTGGATGTTGGGAGACAACACAACACATGGCCCTTGTTTGCTCTTAGATTATTGCAAAGAAAGGTTATTCCAAAGCCCATTATGATTTATCAAATGGGTAACGAACTTTAGAGGCCTTATGTTTATTCTATGTTCTTTTACCTAAAACTTCCACACCCTTAGCCTATGAAGCTCGGACATGGCAAAAATGGAGGGATACCGGTGTCGACACGACATGACACGGATCCTGGTATGGGATCCGTACCGGATCCTCCAATTTGCAGTCGGACACGGCATATTTAGAAGGGGATACAACTGTGGGGACTAAGAGCAAAAAATCACCGGTGGTCCAGGAAGCAGCCGTGGCCAAGAAGAAGTGTTGTGAACCCAGGGATGGTTGCCACCGCGGCCCTCCGTCAAGGAGTTTGTTCCTTCTTGACCGAAAACTTTTTTCACATCAGTTTTTTTGCAGGGTCAGGCAAGAGGTTTTGTTGCAGTGCTTATTTTAGGGAAGATGATGGACCAAAAACGAAGGGGTTGTTTGGGAGATGGGAGTAAAAGGCCTATTATTTATTGAAACTTGTGTCAAGAGTAAAGACTATCTTCTTTTATTTGAATTTTGTATTTGTATGTGGAAAATACTATTTTACCCTCTTTTGCAACTATAGAAATAGAAATTTTTTTTTGGAAATTAACTTCTATTACGATTAATTTAAATTAACTTCTATTACGATTGGGATTAGAAGAAAAAAAAGAAGTGTCGTACCGGGGTACCCGTGTCTAAAATTTGGATCCTTTTTAGCCGTGTCCCCGTATCCTACATTTTTTGAAAAAACAGATCTGACGCTTGGATCCATACCCGTACCCCGTGCCTGTACCCGTGTCCGAGTAACATAGCCCTTAGCAAACTAGTCAAGTTCACTAGTTTGTGTCATGAAAAGCTCCTTTCTGCAATGACTTAATTAGATCATTTTATACTCATTTTTGCAATGATGTTTTTAATGTTTATGGTAGGTTATCTAATCGTGTGTTTGCATTCACATAAAAATGTATTTTTTTATGTGAAAGCCTAGTTATCGGTAAAGCAAGCTCTCGCCTTAGGCAGTGTCGCCCTAAGTGATAACAGTGGGAAGCGGCTTCGGGTGCTCTCTCTTCTTCTAAGTGAGTGGATTAGCTCAAGTGGTTTGCTAGTCGAGTGGAGTCACGGTAAAATTTCCAATTGATACAAACCCTTGGATATGGTATCCATTGGGTTTCTTTCTTTGTGTGGGTGGAACCACTCTCTTTACCACGAGTCATTTTCCTTTGCTAACAACAAGGATTTCGCCAACAACAAACTCCTTTTTGTTTGACACTAGCTAGTAAAAGAGGAATCCATCAATCACACAATCCAATAAATAAGAGGGAGAATGAGTAGAGCTGAATGATGGAGATTTGTACACTATGGGTGGGTCTCACGAGATATGTGGACGTGATTAGTTTGACCAAATTCAAATTTGGAAAATTAGGAGAACATAGAAGTATGTAAACGGTGGCTAATTCTTTCAATCAAATCATTTTATTAGTTCTCTATTCAGTTACCAAATTCACCCTATTTTACACTTAGGTTTTGAAACCTTGTTTGGTTTTCTCCGTTACTTGGTTAGGACCTTTTGCTTTTCCAAGAGCAAATGATAAACTTTGACGTTTTCAAGCTCATACTTTACACTATAGATACTTATTTTGACATCACGATTTTGTTTGAGATGCCACTTGCTTATTGTATTAGAAGTTCCTCAATCTTTGCCTATTGATATAATTGTACCCATATTTATTTATTTTTTTGTTGCATTCTTATAATATTTTATCAATTAATTAGTTGACGTGTTCATAATAATTATTTATATCCATTTGCTTTGTAAAGTTAGTGCTTGTTTGATTCTCATTATAGTTGTTGAATTATAATGAGGTGAAACGAAAGGTGAAGATTTAGTGGAAGTTTAAAATGTGTGGTTATAATTGAGTAGCTGTCAAATCAATAGCAGGTGAAATTATAATGTGAATCAAACAAGCTTGAAATAAAGGAAAACATTCTTCCTCGTTTGCATTTAGTACTTGTGTTACCATTTGAAATATCGGGGACAGATAGGCCTTTTTATGCTCTAAAAGAACGATATATTTAGTCATAAGAGATGACATGTATCAATTAAAGAAGATTAAAAACGTTGGACTTAAGTTTGATAATAAGTTAAGAATGTAAATCTTTAGTACAATTTAGATGTCAAAAATTCTAGGGAGACATGAAAAATAGACATTATTAGGTGACATTCTTATGTGGCACACTTATATTAGATGATGAAAAAGTAGTCGTGTAATCATCACCCATTGAATTTGTGCCACATCAGAATGTCACTTATTAATGTCACTTCGACATGTCTCCCTAGAATTGCTCTTTAGATGTAGTATACCAAATAGATTTATTTTAGGGTCGGATGGAGCCCAATTATAATTTTGTTTGATTGTTTCAATTATTACTGTGTGTGGTGTCAGCATTGTGTTTGACACTTGGCGTGGATGTTAAACAGTCAACCACATCTATGTGAGTTGTCAATTTTGTCACGTGGTTATAATGGGAACTAGTTATAATTGATTGCCAAACTGAACTGTAGTGGCATGACTACAACTACCCTTATATTATTATCTTAGGCCTTGTTCTTTGTAGCTAGTGTTTTAACTTTTTGGATGAAAAGAGATTATTGTTTGAAATATGTGGTGGAAAGGTGGGAGATAGGTTATAGGGAATTGTGGGAAATAATTATTTAGAGAGAATATGTGGTTGGTGTAGATTTGAATTGTTGAGTTTTTTAGCAGTGAAAAAATAAGTTAAAGAGAACGAGGCATTACTCTATTCTTCTTCCCATTTGGATTTCCTAGCTGTCCTTTCTGGCAGAATTCTGTTGTTTATGGTGCTTGCATTCCTCCAGCTCCCCTAATCTTTTGGTACTTGAGTAAAGAATTGAAATTTCTGATGGTATTTGACAAGGAACTTGATATTAGATGTGCTATACTGTGTACAAGTTAATTCGTTCTTTGATGTTTACCAGTTTGATACGGCTATTATTTCTGCAGAATTTGAATTTTTCTTGCTTTCTGCTTCTGTTGAACTAATATATCACGCACTATTTCCATGATCAAACAGAACATAGTGCATGGGGATATCAAGCCAGATAATCTTCTAGTCTCTAGTAATGGCACGGTTAAGATTGGAGATTTCAGCGTGAGCCAGGTATTTGAGGTGAGTGATTTCTTTCAATTAAATCCATTGCTGATTCTAAAGTATATGCTCCCTTTTATGATTTCAAAAGTTGCAACTTTGAGTATTGTTTCTGTTTGCCATTATCAGTGGGCAGGAATTTTATTTTGCTTGCAAGCAGGCATAATAACATGCATGCGTGCATATGTGGCACACATCCAAGCTACAAGCACCCCACACTTGTAGCTTGGATGTGTGCTGCATATGCACACAGGCATAATAATGTGCCTGTGTGTTGGCAAAATAAAATTTCTGTATCGGTTGGAGGTTGAAGAAAATTTCAACCTTTAATTGTATTACTCTTTCCATAGGGCTGTACTGGATAAATTTGCCTACTTAACCCACTGATTGATAGACTTCAGGGACAAGGTGAATTTGAACAGAAAAGAAAGTGGCTGCCTAATTGGGAAAATATTGCATGTAAGATCATAAGCACCTACACGCTTCTGGTGATGGTGACTTGGTGTCTTATGCTGTTCTGAACTTCTGTTGTTGAAAGTTGATGAGTTAGAAATACCAGGTGACGTGGCAGAAATTTTCTGGTTTGCTAGACTAACACACCGCCAGCCTCCTTAGAGAAAAAAGTTAGAGAATAAGATAACAATACATGATATAACCTTTATGCCAGAACAATAGCAAGGTACAGGTTTGAAGTTGTTGGAGCTAGGGTTAAGGTGTAAGTGGCAATGGGCTTTGGCATGACAGGATTTAAAGTTTTGCAATGGGTTTCAACTTTCATGCATACATGCACGGTGGAGCTCAATGTGTCGGGAAACCCGGAGTAGAAGAAACGAAAAGCATGGCTGTATGTTTCTCAACAGACCAGGTCGGATTAGATTGTTCTGGGCCTAAACCTATCTGATCCAATTGAGGCGGTTTTGAAATTCCTATAACCAAAACTCAATCACCCACTAGTAAACCCATCTGTCTCGAACCATGATTGATCCGTTGGGCTAAAAAGAATTGGTTTTGTTGTCATTGCTGCTGCTGCTGTTGCTGTTGCTGTTCCCATGAGCATTTTCTCTTCCAAAACCCTCCATTCATTTTACACCCTACAACATTTTAGGAACCAGCAACCCGCCAATACCTTGGTAGTCTGGAGATGAATCTCTCTCCTTCCCTATTTTTCTTTCTTCGGTTTTGGTTGCATTTCCCCCTCTTCTTTACAAAGTTTTAATTATTTGGCCAAATAGTTAATTATATCTCAAGAAAACTCAATGCTATCAAATTTATCTTATGAGGTTGGAATTTTGGGGCCTAGGGAGCTGAGGTGTTTAAGATGTATGGAGGAGAATGGAGGGAAGCATTTGACTGGATAATTGAAAAATTGCGTGAGTTAAGTGTAAAAGGGTTTGGTTTTGAATTTAAGTTTGGGTGTTGAGTGACATGTTGGAAAACTTTATGAGGGTTTGATCAGAGAAGTTATGGCTATGTAGTGTAGGTTGGTTGGTGGCGGTTTTAACCTGCTAACAACCCAACATGTCTATTCTAGGTAACCAAAATTCCCATTCCGAACTGTGATAAATTTCATTATGGGTCCAATCCAAAATGGTTTGGGATCGGTCGGATTTTTGGGATTTTGGCTTTGAGGCCTGCCCTACATCTTCAACTGTGATATTATATAGCTTCTAGTGTTTCTGTAGTTAACTCTCTAGACCTCTTCAATAATTTATGCTATTTTATTCATCGAGTTGCTTTGTTATTTGCACTCTTTGAGATATCTTCAATCATAATTTGTGGGAACCTCTATAATCTGTTGTCTCCTTTTATGTGTAGGATGGTAACGATGAACTTCGACGTTCCCCAGGAACTCCTGCATTTACCGCACCTGAGTGCTGTCTAGGTGATTCTTCTCTTATTTGATTGCATATAAGGATAAATGTGGTAACTTTCTGCCTAATTTTAACTACTTGACATACCGTTTCCTCTTACAATTAGGTTCAACCTACCATGGCAAGGCGGCTGACACATGGGCAGTTGGAGTTACTTTCTACAGTATGGTTCTTGGGAAATACCCGTTTCTTGGAGAGACCCTGCAGGATACGTACGAAAAGGTATATTGTTTCCATTTATACATCCATGTCATCTCATGCATACAATTGCAATCTGTTGTCGACATTCCATATTGACTTATGACTTGATATCTCTAAGTTGAGGTATAGAATGGGTATGTTTAACTGTTGATCTTTCCCTTTCCAGATAGTTAATAACCCACTGTTGCTCCCCAGTGATATGAGCCCATTATTAAAGAATTTGATTGAAGGGCTTCTCTGCAAAGGTCATTTTCTGTAACCTTATTTGCCAAAATATCACCCTCCGTTTATTTTTGTTACTCGGTCATGATATGCTATTTGGTTGCATGCCATCTCATTTTCGCGGTGCCCCGCATAATTTGATGTGCAGATCCAAGGCAAAGGATGAAACTTGAGGAGGTTGCCCAACATGCTTGGGTCATCGATGAAGAAGGGCCGATCCCTCAGTTTCAATGTTGGTGCAAGCACAGAGCGTTGCAGAGGGCTGAATCTAGTAGAAGCCAAACAGATAATCAGAGCTCACAATAACCGAAACAATGCACTTATTCGGATTGTTTTTGCATAGCAAAACCGGGTATATTCTGACCTGGACTAAAGGAAAATATGTATAAGGTATATGGAACTGTCAAGCGAGAGGAGGCTATTAAAGTAGAGGAAATGAGAAACTGGCCTTTTTTTAAGGATATGACAAGATCCTTGTTATATATCTTGATGTTTAGAGCTACGTTGTAATAGTTTTCATGTTTTCTGGCGTGCACAGCTATTCTTCTGCATCTAGCGTGATCTTCTTAAGAGTTGTATTTTAAGTTGTATTTAAAATGTAACGACTAATGCTGCTTGTGTTAAGATATTATATGAAACAAGTCTATGTACATTATTGGAACCATTGCTTTGTTCTTACGAAAGATGTTAGTCTTTGTTAAGCCTAGTATGCTGTAGCAATTGTTTGAATGATCTGTTTTTTGCAAAAATGTTCAAAAACATCCTACCCATGTGGTTTGGATTGATGAATGTCACACGTATTTTGAATTCATGTGACGTTCATCTACATAGATCACATGAGATGGGAAGTTTTGTAACAAAACCTTCAAGAGATTTTTTGAACCCTTTCTTGATGTAGACAGCTTGAAACTAAGATCATTTACTTGGATCAAGACTAGTAAAGTGACCCCGGGATTGTCATATGTGAGCTAGACAACCAATTGGGCAGCTCATTTCTTACTGGTTTCAGAGTTTGAATGGTTTTCTGTGATTTTGATCTCCTGCCAACCGTCTAGCAGTGTTGTCAGACGGGCATGTGTCATGCAAACGCCTCGTGGAAGAAACCAAGGTTGGTGTCATGAACCCAATGTTGGTGTGCCGTGCGCATGATGTCAGACGGTTGGCAAGAGAATCTATGGCTATCAAATGTTTTAATTGAAAAAGGTTTGCCTTCCTCTCTCACTCTCTCTCTCTCTCAAGGGAATGAACAAGTACAATATGCATTATAAGTAGTGCAAATGCGTATAGATTTACGTTCTAATGAAGCACAATGTAAAAAAATATACAAACCAAACATAATAATGAGGGGCTGGTATAAGTCTATGGCTTTACTTACCCAAAGGCCCTGAATATTATTGTACAGCTACTTTCGAAGATCCCTAGTTAGTCTTTAATATTTGGTTCAGCGCAAATCCTCAGGTCTTCAAATTATTTGATCTATCCGAGGATCAGCTCGTCTTTTACAATAACAAAAGTATAGAAAAAATTGCTTATCCATTGTTGAAATGCATTTTTCAACTATGCCCCTTTCCATTTTTCTTTCTTTTCCTGTTCTCGTCACGACGAGATGCTTATCCAGTGTCCTGGTTCCCTTGCTCATGCTTCAAATGCCAAAGTGGATAAGCATATTCTGAGGCTTCAACAACAAAGGTCTTTATTGCAGTTTTGAAGCCTGAGATGGACACAAAGAAGGTATGGGGTTCCAGCAAGCAACAAAATGTCGAGTCTCGATGGTTGCTTGGCCATGGGATGGTAAAGAGGAAAAATCCTCTCATGAGATCCCAGTCAATTCCCAACTCCTCTGCACCATTTTCTTCACTGGCAACCAGTAGAGTGAAGCCAGGTGATACCTTATAGAGCATCTCTTCTTGAGTTTATAGAATATATGATCTAAATGGAGAGAACACGCTGGTCTAAATTTTCATATTCAGGATCCAAATGTAACTTCCCAACCAAAAAAAATCAGATCATCCTGCGACTAAAGCTGCATTTATACTTTAAGTGGATGACTATAGATAGTATGTAATGGAATGGGAAATTGTATTGCTACACAATATGTGATTTTGGTACAGCAGTTTGTGGCTGCTGCTATCCCATATTTCTCAACTGTGATATTAGGTTGCTAGCAAATGGGTCCTATGAATGGAAGCACATCATGTTTCTCGAGTAAATGTCAGTCAGGCAACGAGACGAAAAAGAAAATTACCACTCCATCATCATACTGATAAAGATATCACACCAAGATCAGTGGAGGAGAGTAGTAGATTATAAGATCAATCTACAGTTGCTCCTCATTTTATTCTTCAGACGAAAACAAAGGAAAGACTAGGAAATTCAGAACAAGCCTAAATTTCCCAAAGACTCGATAACATATTGAAACAAAGACACGAGATAAGAATTCACCACACCTTTCTCAGGGTCTAGTTGGTGAACCACTGGTGGGTGTACACACCGCTTTTCCTTAGACTCTTGAAAAGGCTCATGCAGTCACCATTTCTAGTTGTTTTGGAGTCTTCTTCATTTGAGCACCCAAGGAAGAGTTCGTCAACATGGCATATAGCACCACTTTTAAATAGGTCGACGTGTGCTCTTCCGATCTCTCCAGTGGTTTTGCATTCATCATGAGGATCACAAAATCTTCATCGGCAACTGTTTCATTGAACCAGTGAATAAACTCAAACCCACCTTCATCTGGTGGTGCACTATAATATTCATCAGAGTTGAGTTTATGAGCAGCATCCTCTCCCCCAAGAGCGGGATAGATCGGATAAAGTTAATACCAGGACCTGTCACGTATGAGGAGAGGACAGAGGTTCTATGATCAATAACAAAAACATCAAAACCTGTATGGTGATTCGAAGCATAGTTCTTGGACATTTTTGCAACACTTTCTTTTGAAAACTCCCCTGCACCAATGTTGATATACACTAATTTTTGTCTGGAGGAAATGTTCATGAAGTTCGCTAAATAAGAAGTTTCCAGGTCAGATTGCCCCGATTTCCGATCTGCCAAAGGCTCCAGAAACTTCATATACGCATTGTTATTAGTGACTGAAGGGCACTTTTCTGGGAGCTGGAAATGCTCAAAGGCAGAAAAATTTTCATATCTCCTCTTAAATACCACCAGTGTAGATGATTCAACACCGCATACATACACGACATCAGAACTCTTCAAAAATGATGCAACCGGTGTGGCCAACCTGACCAAGCCACCTAAGTGGAAGTTACGTGCTCCCACAAGTATAGCACCAATCCCTCCGGGATGCAACACACGCTCGATCTCGAGGACAAGAAGTGACGGTACGGAAACCCAGTCAAGATCTCTCGAGTACACAAAATCAAAATGATTATTTTCAAAGTCGAGCTCATACACAAATCTTCTCTGCAAAAGGGAGAAGAATGGGTGTCTAGCGACACCAACGGCATTGGAAATTCCAAGCTCCCGCAATGCCAATACTGCGGTATCACATCCCTGCCCAACACACAACGCTTTTGCATTACAGTCCAATAGATGCTTCTCCATTAGCACTTTAAACACGTTCTTAGTGAAGTTTTTTGTCTCCACACACGGTGTGGGGGTTTTCCCAAATAGGGAAGACATTAGCGTGGGCTTTGGATAGCTGGTGAAATTTAAGCCGGTCGGACTATAATCCAATGGGCATACATCAAGATTGGACACTGCTCGTCCAAAAGTGCCGGCTTCATGGTTCATTTGCATCCACGAAACAACAGTGGTAGCCAGTACAAACATGAAAGCTCTCAATACCACACGCATGACACTTGACCCACGAAGAATTTGCCATTTCAAGAACTTCAGATCCATTCTAAACACTCAATTCGTTCTTTTTTAAGTGCAAAATCAAGATCTTTCAAGCAATTCCAAGTACCAGCTCTATAGCACGCAGCACAGTGATTTAAGCAAAACACAAGTAGATTATATGAAATCAAGGAGAAAGCCAAACAACGTAGTAAACTAACAATTTAGCGTGCGCAAAACCTGGAAGAAGTGTGATTTCCACCCACGAGTAAACCCATTGACATTTGGTTCCCAAGCCAAGCCTTTTTCGGAATCTTCCTCGCCATTGAATCAAAACAATTGTATCCCATCTTGAATTATCACTTCATAGCTGAATTGAAGGAAAAAAAACCCACTTACATTGTTTGTAAACTAGCTGTTTCTTGGCTAAAATAAATTGTATGTATTAAAAAAAAAATTAGGGTTTGAAATTGGGAGATGGAACAGGAAATGCTGCAATGATAGAAGGATTGGATCTTGAAAATTGTGATGGAGTATTTAATGAGTTTGTCGAGATGTTCATCTGGGGATCCCTCCGATGCACTTGTCAGTGAGGCATGGGCCCAAAGTTGACGCGAACTCACAACCCACCCCAATTGTGTATGGCCACATAGAGGAGAGCAAGACCCACTATAAAAAGACTCATGATGAATAACGCTATCTGTTTTTAATTTCGCGAAAGGTCCCAAACTTTGCAAAATATATAGTAATTTCATTCTTTTTTCATTTTTTTTTTTTTAGGAGGAGTAAGGGGATATTTCCTATTCCGATGACAGGTTGGATGATTAATTAGGGGTCAAAATAATAGTTTTGTGAGTTAAAATAGTAAGTTGACCCATCAAGTGTTGAATTTTGATAGGTCAAATTGCTATTTTAACTCTTGTTAGTCATCTAATTTGTCTTTATCTTTATCTTTATCTTTATCTTTATTCTTTATATATAGAAAAGGAACTGTTATTCCAAAATTATTTTCCCGCTTTTAAAAGATTCTAGAATCTCTATTTTTAATTTTTTCTTTTCCCTTTCTTTTTTTCTTTACATAGTGAATAACTACTCACTAACTTTCAAGAAAAAATAACCACCCACTAACTTTTAAGAAAAAATAATCACTCACTAACTTCTATTTTTATTTTTTTACTTTTTTATCTTTTTTCAAATTTATTTTCAACCTTTTTTTTTTTTACAATTTTCTTAAAAGACAATCACCCACCTCAATTTTTTTCTTTTTATCCAGCAATTAATAACTACATTTTTATTTGAATGCCATGTATTTTATTTAGTCTTTCAAGCAAACACTTGCATTTTTCTTTCTTTTTTTTAATTTAACATCAACAAATTTTAAACTACTTTTAATTACTTTTTAAATCATCTGTTTTTAATTTATTGATCTTTCGGATTTTTTGTTTTCGCGCAACCAATTTATTTTTTTAGCATATTATTAAAATGCAATTATCTCATAAATTAAAAACTATCCACTTCCAAAATTTTCCAACAATTTTCATAAACACGTATAAATAAATTCCCATGTAAAATAGATAAATTCATATTACTTAAAAGTCAAAACAAGTTAGTGTTTACGGATTCCTAACACAATTAAAAGTGTGTCTCGAAGCAATATTGGACCAAAAAGATTCTGAAATCTCTTTTTATTTTTTTATTTTGGGTAATTTACATCTAACGCCCCCAATCTTTTGCGTATTTATTTATATATCACGTCCCTAACATTTAATTTTCCTTTTATGGGTCCTCAATAGTTTTAGAAATCCCAAATTTAGTCTCAGGTGATAGAAACCGTCAAATTCTTCTGTTAAAATCATGCGCATTTTTAGTATAATATAAAAAATTAATATTTTAATTTTAAAAATAAAAAAATAAACTAAAAAAGGAAAAAAGAGGAGGAGTCCCCCTTGCCGTTTGCCGACAGCCATGGCAGTAGGGGGAAGATTTCCCATTTTCATTTTTTAGCTTTTTTTTAATTTTTTAAATTAAAATATTAATTTTTTATTGGGTTAATTACACCTAACGTTCCCAACTTTTCAAATTTTTAGATTACGTTTTCAACTTTTAATTTTACTTCTGGGTGTCTACAACTTTTTAGAAGTATTACACTTAATGTTCCTATGACGGTTTCCGTCTATTTTTAGCGTTAAATTAGAGGTATTATGGTAAAATACAAAAAATTGAATGTTTTAATGTTTAAAATTTTTTAAAAAAAAAGGCGGGAGGAGAATCTCCGCTCTGTGCTGCCAGAAATGACAGCCCCGACAGCACTTTTACTGTCATTTCTGGTAGCCATTGGGCCGGAAATGGCAACAAAAGTGTGGCAGCAAAAGGGCTGCTATTTCCGGCGGAAAGGGGGGCTCTACCCCTCTTTTTTTTTTTTATTTCAAGCATTCAAATGTTCTTTTTTATATTTTACCATAATACCCCTAATTTAACAGTAGAAATAGATGGAAACCATCACAGAGACATTAAGTGTAATACTTTTAAAATATTGAGAACGCTTAAAAGTAAAATTAAAGGTTGGAGACGTAATCTAAAATAACTTGAAGGGCTGGGGACGTTAGGTGTAATTAACTCTTTTTTATTTTATACCGAAAATGCCCCTGAGTTTAACTTACGAATTTGACGGTTTCTATCACCAGAGACTAAATTGAGGATTTCTGTAAAGGTTGAGGACCCACATAAGAAAAATTAAAGGTTGGAGACGTGATTATATATATTTGAAAGGTTTGGGACGTTAAGTGTAAATTATCTTTTTATTTTTTTCAATAACAATACATTAATTTTAATATATTACTATTTTTTATTTATCCTTTTTTTTGGGTACTATGTAAGCACCTACTAATTTAATACACTTATTTATTTTTTTCCTATTAGCACCCTCTAATTTTATTACCTTTTTTTATTTATTATTATATTTTCTTTGTTCCTACTATGTAATCATAGACTAAATTTTCACTACTATCAAACCGCCCACTAATTTTTCCTTTCTTTATCTTTTTTCTTTTTATTTATATTTTTCTTTTTTTCCCAATAGTCGCCCGCTAATTTTATTTTCATTTTTCTTATTTACCCTTTTTTTTCCTAACGTAACTGGTTACCATTTACAATTTTTTGTCAATTGCCATGCATTGTTCTAAAATCCGAGTCGTAAACATGGTAAACTGGATGGTGGGCTGGGCAGGTTGACATGATTAGACTGAATTGTAGTGGCCCGGTTGAAGACTTGAACAACCCATGGGTTTTGAGTGACCCGGTAACTCGACAAGTGTCTCAACCTGCCAAGTTACAAATTTGATAAGATCATTTTAGAAAGTTGAAGCCGCACAAAATTTGAGCGTATGACTTTTTGTTTAGGGCATGTTGTATAAGCTGCTAAACTATTTTATATTATATTTTAAAATACATTACATAATATTTATAATATTTCTATTGTTTATTTTCCCACAAAGTTTTTTAGTTAAATGTATAAATTAACAATAATTTATTGGTTAAATCGATGACACGACGGTTATACTAATGACCCAATAATCCTATAAATTTATATAAATTAATTAATAATAACCAGTTAGTCAAACTGATAATCAAATAATGTTACATTATAATTTGTCCTTAAAATTTGAAAGTGCAATACACGGGTGCTAAAAAACTAGTTATCGGAATAGGCAATGTAACATAATTCTTTTTTTATGTATTGGTGAAAACAAAAATTTTACCCCTAACAAGTAAATAGAGAAAAACCAAAGATGAGAGAGAGAGGGAGGGGGGTGACAAAAAGATATTTTATAAAACAGAAAGAATAAATATTCTGTCCATCGACCATCCTGACGTTCTCTAATCCCACACCCAACACCTCCACCATGTCGGTGGTGCTGCCATTTTTCAGCAGCAAGATGGGCGAAGAAGCCCATCATTTTACTCCTTTTATAACCATCAAATATTATTTTATTAAGATAAAAACAGAGAGACTTGCATAAGTGGGAAAAAGAAAGAAAAGTATGTAGAAAAGGATAAGAAAGGGTAAACTTGTCATTTTGTTCGCATTATACGATTAAAATTGATAGATTTTGTAAGTAGCAATCTTTTCTAAGAATTTCTAGACGGTTAATGACCCCAGGCTTTGAAAAAAATAGGATGAAATTACTACATTTTGTAGAATTTAAAAAGTCCTCATGTGAAATTTACCCTTGCAGAAAAATTGCCTTACAATTTTTTATTTTTAATATAACATAAGATATATTTTCACAAACGGCGAAAAGCAACTATGTAGTGATAAAAACGTTAAGAAAAATTTATATTTCCACATATAGCAATAGTCAACCCTCAAATTGACACATATACCCCTGATTTTCTTGGTTTCCATTTGAGGAAAGTGGCATGTCCGCATTAATTTGATTTGACATGTTATGGTTGCTCTGAAAAGTGTGAATCTTACAAGATAAGTTTTCAGACCGAGATTAGAACCCTGTTTGAAAAATTCCACTACACTTGCAAAGGCAAAAACTTAGCCTTAGGTTGTGCGATTGGCTGTGAGACCGAGAGAGAAACCATTCTGATTAAGAGAGCGGATGCCGGATGGGTTGAAGTAAGTGTTGGAGGATTTCTCTAAACACCCTTATTCCTTTTCCTTAACAGTGAAATTCGAAGGGTCATATGAGAAGATGGGACAACATGTAAGCTGGGAAGAGACTTCATTAAATGCCTGTCATAGTGAGGTGGGGGTATTCTCGGCCATCAAGGTGTAAAATCATAGGTATTTTGGTCCATTCATATCTCAATTCTTGCTACAGTTGGGGTTTGTAAAAAAATATGACATTTTTGACTTTTGCTACATAGAATTTGATTTTTGTGCAATTTTTTCTAATAATAAACAATTTTTGTCCAATGGGAGACTAGAAGTGATCAAGATATGTAGCAAACAATTTTAGATGATTCAATCATAAGCTCTGTTATTTACTTGTTAGTATTAGAAATCGACTAAAAAATTATACTATTAAAATATCATTTCAAGTTTTTCGAGAGTGTAAAGTTTTAGATCCATTCCTGAACTACTATCAAGGATGTTAAAAACTAATTGAGCAACTCCAATTAAATAGATTACTTCAATATTGGGCACAAAAAAAAACATTTCTAGTCGTTTATTTTTGGGTGACCAATTGGTGTAACTTGTGGCTAAATAATTTTTTTCAAGTACTAGTACTAGTATATACTTAAAATATATATTTAATAATAAGTCACAGTTTATCATTAGTCACTGATAGATTAAATAGTGGGTTGGTTTGGTTTTTTAAAAAAAAAAATTTTTTGCCCACCCTGAGGGTTGGATTGAAGTTAAATGAGTATAAAATGAAAGTGAGATCAATTTTATACCCATTTGGAAGTAGAAAGAAAGAAGAAAAAAGAAAAAAAAAAAAGAAAAATAATAATAATAATATACAACCATGTGACTGCACAGCTTCACACTGTGTGGCCGCACAGTGGAGCATATACATTGACGCATGGAAATGAACAATGTGGCCGCACAGACTTGTAGTTTCTGCATAATTCTTCTTCCAGAAATTTGAATTTGGAGGCATCGGTTTATGAAAAGTTGTGACTTTTACTTCAAAGTTGATGCATTTTCAAAGGGACAATTGAAAATCTATAAATAGTAGACGGATTTTCTAGTCCTACACACAATAACATCCAAACATTCTCTATCCAATCACAATTAAATTCACAGTCAAATTTTCAATGTGTTCCATGTCATATATAATTCAAGGTATTTTTTTTTTTTTTTTGCTTGAAGAAAAACTTTGAATCGTAGTGGCAAAAGTCGTCTGAGAACAACGATTTATTCATGTTTAAGCTTTCAAAAGACTTTGTGATATTCTGTCTAAAGAAGGGGAAAAAAATTTAAACACTATTATCACCTCCAAATTGTTAATTTCTTAACTTCCATCAATGAATTTGGTTAAAAAATAAGGATCGTCGGGTGGACCTTGTCTTGTTCTTCCTTTTTTTTTCCCCCCTAACAATTCGTAGCTTAATTGTACTGCTTGAATTTACCTACAACATAACAATCTTACGGTTTCCAATCTTATATATACACGTAAATTTGTAACTTTTTCCATGCTATTAGACTTCTATTCTCTCTTTTTTATCATTTCAACCTACTAAGAGATGAACATACTGAAACATCTACAGCCTGTGGGTATAAATACAAGAACTCTTCCTTTTGCAGATTGTTGATTCTCATTGATTTGATAATGATTCTGATGGTCTCCCATTAAATGTTTCAGGATTTTCGGTCCCCGGCTGATGGTGCTGAGGGCCTGCAGAGGGCTGAAATGCAGTTTGATACATTTCCGGCCTCCTGGTTTGACTTAACACAACCTGGTTACTCATTTGATTCTGACTTGTAGTAGTAGTTCTTCGGCGTCTTCTCCATCTCTGGTACTCAACAAGAATCGAACTTCCACTCATTGCAACACCAAATCCCGCAAATGTTGAGAGAAGGATCGATAGAACTGGTTGAACATGAATCTACAAGTTGCAGAAATTTATTTTCTTTATGTTCAGTGTTTTAAATTTTTTACACTCAGAAATAAAAAATTAACAATATGTTGTTTTGAGTTTTCTTCACAAAATCTTCCTTATTTCAGAAAATGTGTTTTTTTTTTTTTTTTAAATCCAAAAGTAGACAAGATTTGAATGGATTGAAAAACTAAAGCTGCGAAACAATAAAAATAACATGCTAAGATATGGAGAAAGCATCTATGGCATAAGAAGGATTAATTCTTACCAAGGAGTAGAAAATATGAGCGAAGAGAACCACGAGGGCGAACTGAATTGACGCATATACCCATACATATCTTCTCTTTACTGCAGATAGAAGGAAAAAAATGTTGGAAATAACCATGAGAAGGAAATTAGGAAGACATTAAACCAGCTGAAAATTTCAAATGTACAAATTGTTTCACCGCTTCATAGGATGTAAACAATTTAATAGAAACCTGAGTTTCAAAATAAAATCGATGCATTTCTGAAAAAATGGGAATGTCAGGAGATATGTTTTTTGAAATAAAATCCACCCATGCAATACAAGCAAGCTGATACTCTATCTCCGATCCTGAATATTTATATTAAGAAAAGTCTGCTACTGCTAGATTCTCAGTTCATCTTAGAGTTATTATGTTTGCTTAAAAATATCAATCTAATTAGATGAATCTATAAAAGGAGAGTAACATTTTTTGTGGGAATTTTTGGGCTAAAAGAAAAATATTTAGTGAAACAAGAAATAGAATTGGTTTTAACACAACTTTGTTAACAAGACATGCAGGATCAGCAACAAGAAGTCATTCATTTTTAGCAGGATTAACCATATTTGTTATTTTTATCTAAGATTTGAACGTACCCATAGTTGAAGAAGTCATAGACGAGAGAAGACCAAGTACACAAGAAAATGGAAGCGATATGGCAATTGCACCGGTACCCATTTTATTAACCTGCAAGTAACAAAAACATTAATAGAGAACCAACTGGCAGATTTCTGAGATCTCATTTTTAATCCAAAGATACTAATCTTACCAAGAGCTGCTCAAGAAAACAGAAGTAAGCCAGCATACCAACAATGACAAGAATAGGCACTTCTTGCCAAATCCTGTTCCAAGAAAATAAAAGCTTAGGAAACAGGTGATAGCGATGCATATATGTTCAATGTTTTATTGTTTATATGCACGGAATTCTTGACATTTCTGAGAGGAAAATTTTAATTTGAATAATTCAATGCCAATATACTAATAGCTAAGGTTGCACAAGAAGAAGCTAAATCAGATGAAACAGATGATTATATCATGAGAGAGTGACTAAAGGAGATCTTGGATGAAATATATGGAGAGTGTCAAAGGCCAAGGAGCTCAGTGAGATGGATTTACTGAATGATCCACAGGAAAAACAAAGCAAAGAAGATGAATGATAGTATTGCTTGAAGCCAGGATAATAGTATTTAATATTTTGATAAACATGGAAAAATTCTCAACGAGAAAATTCTGTTAAAATTGCCGGCCCCCCACCCCCAACCCCCCCCACCAAAAAAAAAAAAAAGGAAGAACCTGAAATATACACTTGCCTGTATCCATTGATTTCCATATGTCGAAAACCAGTTGATCTGGTATTGCGATTTACAGAGCTATGGATGCGCAGAAGTGTAACTGGTAGGTTTCTGACTTCTTGCTTACAAATGTCACACGTCTTGTTACCTTTTATGCTGAACCATTTTCGGCGCATTCTTGATGAGCCAAAGCAAGTTCCCCTTTGCAGCTACATTCCATCTTAAGGGTCTCTCCACCTTCACATAGCTCAACAAAGCAGATTCTACAAACAGCCTCTTCTTCAGGTATATCTTCACCGTCATCTTCACTATTCTCTGGGTGCCAAGGATACAGTTAGACATTGATAAATGGCCACAAAAATACTCAAACATTTAGCATAACAGAACGCCATTTAACCTTTCTAAGTGAATTCAATAATTGCAGGTGATAAAAGCTTGTTTTGAAAGAAAGGAAGATCAAGATCTTAAATTTGTAGTCAATTTATGTATGAACTTAACAAGAAAGGTTATTAGAGCATATGGTTAAAGGGTATGCATTTGCCAAAGCAAGTTACATGCTTCCATTAATTCTATGTTTGCATTTGCCAAAGCAAGTTAAATGCTTCCATTAATTCTATGTGTAAAAAAATAACAATAAAATGGAGAAAGAAAATAAATAAATAAAATGTTGTACTGCTTTATGCATATGTTGAAGTGAAAAAGCTTCAACTGCCAATGAACATCACAGTAAATTGTAACCCTGGTTGACAAAATTACCAGATGTTCCAGGTATGCTCTCCGTTGATGTTTCCATATTCCCATGCTTCACACGAGGAGTTGAGGGAATCACACGAAAGAAGGAATCAACTCGTCGGATCCCTTTGTTCCTGTTGAGGTTTGGGACAGAAAGTGACCTGGATATATGTCGCTGAGGAACTTTTGCCTAAAAACAATTCCCACATATATGAATATGTTAGCCATTAACCAGATATTTAGATTAGCAAGCTCTATGAAACTTGAAACAAGATATTAAAATATAGATCATCAAGAAGCCTCAACATTGAATTTTTCAATGATTGATTAACATTACGGCATGTAACTTAATCATGCTTTTTCTGATATCGACCACTGCTGGGCAAACAACGTAAAATTTATACCATTTCTGCAGTTAAACTTTTCAGCTACAGAAGCATCAACAAAAGCAGAATGAGCAAAGTGACTTAGGCATCAATACACAAGAATGTTCTCGTGGATGGTTTTTTTCCTTAAAACTAAAGCTTCTAAAGAATGTTCAGGGATCAATTAAAAATAACAGTAGTTCCGCTTACTGTACAAGGTGACATGAAACAGTGTAAAATGTGGACAGTCTTCCATTTAAATTCACATTTTTTCCAGACATAACTACATCAAGGGTTAGAGAACTTACAGCAATATCCGCAGAACTGCTTATATTTCCATCACGTACAGAGTCTGGATTTGAATGTGCAATGGGTGTTACAGGTAAGGAAGCTGCCCTGTTCATGCGGGGTGTAAAAATTTTTGTTAGCGACCATGACCTTGAGATTGACGGATTATTTTGTGTCCTGGTAGTTGACGCAACTGAATCAAGATTCACTGTCTTTTCTATATCAGTGTTAGAACCTCGGTAATTGAAGCTTAATTTTGGCAGCAGATTCTTGAAGGATGATTTGGCTCTGGATGAGGGACAAGGAGATCCATTAACTTTTACATCGGAAGGGCTAGGTGTTAAAAGGAAATTCACTTTTCTGGGAGTGGGAGTCGGCGTGGGAGGCATGTTTATTTGAACAAACCCTTGATGGGATACTTCAACTGTTCTACTGGGTATCTCCAGGAAAAGGTTTGATTTCTTCCAGTGTTTAACGTTTGATGTTTCTCCAGTTGTCCCTGAGGATTTCCCTTCCTGAGAATGAAAAGAAGTTCATTTATTGTTTAAAGTTCTGGTTAAGGATATATATCGCGGGCATCAGAAAGCAAAATTTACTAATAAGCAGACATGCTATATGCATTTAATTTGGTTACAAAAATATGCATGCTAGGACCAAGAAATCAGTAGTGACTAAAATGGTAAAGTAAGTAGTTTGGAGGAAGCTTTGGATTCACTGATGGAGAGGAAATCGACCCTACAGCAATTCGGATTTACATGTACATTCATTGGCCTACTAGAAAATCATCCATTAAAACTGTAGCTTTCTTCTCTTCTCCATCGTAATCTTGACATCTTTACTCTTAATTTCTAAGTTAAGCAAATAGACAGAGGATTCCCTATCAAATAGGCAATAACCAGACACAGGATTACTGATGCCTAGAAATAAAACATGGAAGAATGCTAAATAAGCTAACAGCAAGAAACTGCATCATGTCCATGCTATTGCAGCCAATTCATCCATGGTCGTGGAGATAGCAGTCCCAATCTCCCGCCATATGATATCCTGCCAGAAGCACAACCCAATCTCCCGCCGCGTGCATCTGGCGGGCTAATCCCGTGGCGAGAGATCATTTTTAGTAGAGATACAGCTCGAGAAAGAAACGAGGACTAGTTAAAGTATAAAACCAAATGACGGCAAAACAAAAAGCATAAACCTGAAAGAAACTTATATTACTTAGCTAAATTTAGAATCATGAACAATCACAAAATCTCTTCTACAGTTGTAAACTGTAATTGCAAACTCGCACAGCACAATGAAGGTTAAATTTTTAATGATTTTTTATTTTTGTTTTTATTTTTTTCACTCTAGCCAGATTTTCCTCCAACTAAGGACTCACCCAAAAGCATCTAGGATGAAGAAAAGAACAAATAATACGGAAGGGAGGGAAGAAAAAGTGTAAACCTCAGGAATCGAAATTGCAACTAATTCTCTTTCATCCTTGCCAGTAGTGGGCTTGTTTTTCTCTTCGCTGTTCATCATCACCGCTTAAGGACAATCAATTCTCATAGAAATTCTCTTGTCGGTACCAAATTCTTGATCAAACAAAGGTATATTTTGATAGAGGGGGAGCGAGAGAAGATTAGATGATATAAATATCCTAGAGATGGGTGAGCAAAAATGGCAGTAATTGAGAATTCTGCATTTCTTGTGATGAGAGTGATGATATAAATGCTTTGCAATGCAATAATGACTGAGCGGCAAGGAAGTTAAAGGAACCTGCTTGCTTTCTGCCATACCAATGATACGGATACCATCAATTTTCGCCCACTTAGGAAAGTGCCCACTCACTGCAGTTGTCACTAGTGTAACTGAGCGGGGTAATTCCGCTACGCGTATACCTGGTTTATTTTTTGGAACAAAATTTCAGTATTTTAAGAGTATTGAATTCAGTATTTCAGACGAGAGATTGAGAATGGATTTAAAACCGTTGGATTGGATTCAAATGTATTAACATATTTTTTGTCCTAAAACGAACCTCTTGAGAATGGATTGGATTATATTCCAACCCTTCAAAAACTGTTTAGATTAAACTGAACTGTTAATAATCCATATAATCAATTATTAAACTGAACTGTTTAATAATCAATGTTGAATTTTAGACTAAAATTTTTGTTCAGCTTTTTCGATTTTTGTTTGTTAAGCCATGGTCTTCAACCAATCAAAACCGGAAAAAAAAAATAGATTGGACCGGATTGAATTAAAAATCTAAATGGATTGGATTGGATTGAAAAGTTTTTCGAACAACTATAAGTGGTTTGGATTGAATATTTATTGTCAACTACCCAAAACAAACCGTGAACACTGCTACTGTCAAGTGGATATAGGAGTCCCAATTTATTGTTTAAATTGATATCATGTATACACTTGTCTTGTTTTGATTTATCTTGAGTACTAAGTATTCAATACTCCTAGAGTACTGGAATTTTTTCCTTGAAACCAAATGAAGAATCTATACATGCAAATACACTTGTTCATATGCAATATACTTTATATAAGGATACAAGGATGCCCTAATTTGTTGTTTATTTTGAGCATCTAACTCACGTGTGAGTTTTTTATTGGTTAACAGTACCTAGTATTTAACATGCCTAAAGTACTAGAAACTTTTCTTTAAGTTGCAGGGCGTGCTCATATACATTTTATGAGATGAAAACGTGCCAACGAGCTCTACATTGGACAAAAAAAAAGTGAAATAAAAAGAAAGTGTACATAAAAGATTTAATTGATCACTTGACGTAGTGAGATATTCTAAATTTTACGATGGACCATATAACAAAAACAATATTTACAACCGAAAGAATTAAGGAGATGTCTTCCGATCTCCCCGAATTTGAATCATGATAGTCAATTTCGTTCGAGGGGATTGTCCTTAAAATATTGTAAAAAATAATATAAGGAAAAAAGTTTTGCAAAATATAAAGTTTCTCAATTTCCCCAACATGATGTTGATTTTTGAAAGTTGTTTCCCATAAAGAAAAAAAAATGCACATTATGTTGATTTTGAATGTTTTATAGTGTTTCGTCTTCTGTTTGCTATTTCAAAACATTTATTACCAAGTGAAATTGTTCGTAAACATGTCAGATAAGGAAAGCACATGATTATGTGACTGTACAAGGAACAAATCTCTTGGAGCTAAGTCCCTAGAAAAGAATGTTTCTGAGTGAAAATTGTTACAACATCCAACGAGTATGAGCCTTTAATATTTAGACATTAAGTAGGATTCACTATGCACCATTTCCTTATGGATTCCCAAAACAAGGTCTCTATAGGCCATCATAGTGGAGTAGTCCAATTGTTCTACTCTTATTTGCAAACAAGAACATACACTTCAATTTTTTTAGTTAATATTTATTTTTTATTTTTATTTTATAAAAGTAGATATTAGATTTATTTTTGTTGTCAAACTAACAAATAGATTATTTACTTCATTGTGTACTAACAAATTATAAAAGATATTGTAACACTAATATATACGCAAATGATGAGCAAAACACATGCATATCACGTGTCACATCTAGTTAATGCTAAAACACCAACTCTGTCTCTCTCTAGACTTCATGGTAGATTTTAAGAAGTTACAAAGTCTTGATAGGCATGAAGCCTTGGGTGTTGAGTTCAATTTTTGCTTGTAACACTCAATGCCAATGGGGTGATTGTTCATACAATAGTAGATCATAAGAGACAGTAGGAAACTTTAAGACAAACAAGAAAGAAAAAATTGAGTAGTGCTATTTGAAACAAAATGACAAACAAAAATTGTAACAAAACTGACACAAAGTAGCATCATATTTTTCAACATATCATATCATTTTTCAATCAATGGTAATCACATGGACTACATGTCAATTTTGTCTAATTTTTTATCTCTTTATTTTGTCCAACTAGAATTATTCTAAACAATTTGAGCAAGCTAGATGATTATATTGCAAGGGAAATATTTGCAATGCCTTTTTGTAAATGAGGACTCAATAAAATAGAAGATACATCAAAAATTGAATGTTGTGTTCTTGAGAGCCAAATCGGGCTGACTATTTTCTATTAACAGTCAGTCGGCCTCTATACACATAACCCGACCTGGCTCAATAGATGTACACAACGTTGAACACACCAATACTACGATATTAGGTCTATTTACACCACTTTTTTACTAGCCGCACTTAATACTAATTTATTTGTACTTAGCATCATTTATGTTTTCAAAGCTTTACATCACAACATTAATTTTTTTTATCATATTTTTATCTTTAAGATTTTTATTAATTATGACACTTGTATTGAATGATATTTTAATTCTAGCTATTCATTACAAGAATTACCTTAACTTTTAAATAATAATTAAAAGTACCAAACTTTGGAATATATCTAATTGCTAATAATATATAATTATAATTAAATCAAAGATTCATGAAAAAACTGTAGTAAAAGCTGTCAAGGACATAAGCTTTATGAGAAATAATGACATGGATCTTCACCTTAATAAATATGTGGTGTAATTATCAAAAAGTGTTATGTGAATATATATATATATATATCTTCCCATGCTATGATCGATACATGATTTTTTTTTTTAATTTTTAATTTATCACTAATATATAAAAGGTGAAATCAATGTAAAACATTTAGATTACACCTTTATCCCTACTTATTTTCCTTATTTCCTATGTTGTTCATTATCTTTATGTCACTCCATTTATTCACTACATTATTACACTTTATTATTTTATTATACAATTTAATTTAGCATCACTAATCCAATCAAACTATAAAGTTCCATCTAGCACCTCACTCAATGGGATCCTTTCTCTCCATCCAGCTGATGATAAGGTTTTTCATTTATGAAAAAATGCGCAAGAATACTCACGCACAAAAAAATCTTGAGCAAGAGATTTGCTTTATTTAGAGACGGTTTGTTAACTTTTGTCTCGACCAATCCAAAATGTACAAAATAAGACATCAACGTTAATAATCATATAATTTTTTTAGTTAATGCATATTGTGTCCATTTTTTCTTCGTTAATATCATATTACAGTTATGTTATGTGACTGTGCTTTTTTCACTGGAGATCAATGATATAAAAGATCGCATTACACTTTCGATTTAGGCTAATTTTGTAGGTAGGAAATTTAGTGAAATGAAAAGACATATATTTTTGTATTTGAATCTTAATTTATGTTTTAATATGTAAAATTCATGAATAAAGTTGGTACAATATTGATTTATTTTGGTATTTTTGTTTTAATATTGGTTTACATGTTAATATGTATATATTATACATGAATGTTATAAAATTTATCATGAAAACTTATTACAAAATAAATAATAATAATTACATGTATATATTTGATTCCATTCAAATTCTATAATCGAGATGAATGAATGTTATAAAATAATTATTATATTTAATCTAATTTAATAATATTAAAAAGTTCATAACTTACATGAAATCTTGAGTATAAGTTAAACATCCAAGAAATCTTTGCAATTGTTTGACGTCTTGAATTTTATCAGGAAATTCAGTGATGTGTTTAAGTATGTGAGGTTGAAGTTCCTTATATCCATAAATAACTTTTAATCGTATATATTTAATCTTTGTTTTGAATAGTTCTGCTTTCTTTTTAGAAAGGACTATTCAAGCTTGTGTTGCAGTTTACAATACTTGCAACATATGCTTTTCATGATTATTTTTATTATCTGAAAATACTAGAATATCATCTATATAAACAAAGCAATATTCTTGTAATTATCTGAAAATGTTATACATATGCCTTTGAAAGATTCCAAGGGCTTGTTTTAAGTCGAATGGAACAATTTTCCATTGATAGTGTCCTTGGGGATAGCTAAAGACAGTAATTAGTCTAGATTCTTTGTCAAGTATTACTTGCCAAAATCCAAATTTACAATCAAAAGAAGAAAATATCTATTTTCCTCTCATAAGTGCTAAAAGGCTTGACATATTTGGGATAGCATATGCGTCATCTTTGGTAGCAGCATTGATTGCTCTGTAGTCGACAACCATTCTAAATTCTCCTCTTCATTTTTTTGCTTCTTTTCTTACCATGAAGGCTAGTAAAGAAAAGCTAGATTTGGAAAATTCGATTACTCCCATTTTCAGTAATTCTTTAATTTGCTCTTCAAATTCCTGTTTATCCTGAGGAGAATAGCTCATTGCAGATGATCTTAACTTTTCTTTGAAGTCTTCTTTGAGTTCGATTTTTGTTGTCATTTCTCCTTTGTTCTTGATTGGGTCAAGTGGATTTTCTGAACAGCATTCTTTAAGGGTTTTTAAGATTTGTTCCCTAAGAGAATTTATCTTAAATCCTTGTTATTCTTTCTGAGTAATATTGGCCATTCTGTTTGTTACAATATTTTGTCATTTAATAACCGGAGGTTTCTCTTTTCCTCTAATTCTGTGTATTTCAAGAAATTTATTCTGGAGATGATTGAATCTTACAGCATAGCGCTGTTTTTTTATCCAGATTTGTTTTTCTTGTATACCAAAGTTGATCTCATCTATATCTTGAATAAATCTTTTATACAGTAGACAAAAATTGTTACCAAGAATAAGATCTATTCGTGTTTCACTTTGGTAAAAAGATGAAATTCTGAAATAATAAGACTTATAGGTTAAGTCCTTCATTTCTATATCCACATTTTTAACAACGTTGTTAACTCTTACAGATGACTGACATGCAATTTTAACACTAATTGTTCTATCTGAATTTACCCAATGTTATTTAAGTATAATCCATTTTGATGCTATACACATGCTTGCCCCTGTATCAACAAAAGCGTTAATAGTGTATTTGTGTTAACCATCAAAATTCAATTTACAAGCAATATAGATTGAATTAGGATTAGTTATATTACCATACGTTTTGGTACCTGGTTTAAGCTATTCATCATCTATTTTTGACGAAGTTTCTTCAGTAGATACATCCGTAAGGTAATACAGACTTTCTTGGTCACTGGGATCTTCTACTGGGTAGAATCTCTGTTGATCAAATGCTTCAAAGAGATTAACTCTTCGATTATTTTCTCTTCTGGCTGGGACTCATTTGCATAGTGTCTTTGTTCACTGCAACTCCAGCATTTACAATTTTTCCTTTTTCTGGGGCAATTTCTTGCTTTTTCGTTTAGAGGTTTTTTAGCTCTTTTCCTCCTCACTTTCTTTTTGAAATATGTGCCTTTGTCTTTTATATTTTTTAAAGACATGCCTCTTTTTCTTCCTAGACTATTTTCTAGGTTTTTTGGTTGGAGGGTAGTATCCATATGCTCCTGCAAGATCTTCCATAAATGATTACAACTAAAACCTGTTTTAGTCGTTTGCGAGCCATTTGTTTAATTTGTCTGTGAACATATACGCATTTACAGACTTCTTTCGTGTAATTCTTTATTACCATAATAGCCAAGCCTATAGAACCTTTGGTAGAAAGATAAAGCTTATTTCTTGCTTGAAGTCTAACAGCTTCATTAAATATTTTGATTATTTCAGAATTATGTGAAGATGGTAATTTTGCGAAAAACTTCTCAACATATTCTGGAAAATTATCAAGTAGGAACAACCATTTTTGGTATTCACATTGATATTGATCAAAGAAATCTAAATCACTGATTTGGATTTTTTCAAGTTGTATTTTTGCATTTTCTACATTTTCAGTGGTCAGTGTGGACTTATAGGCTGTATAAGTTTATCCTGTAAACATCTGAAAGATTTTTTCAACAATATTAGTAATAAATCCAGTAAAGTTGGGTTGGTTATCATTTTCTATTGAAGCTTTAAGCCAAAGTGCATTGACTTGATCATTAGTTAAGGTTTCTAAGAAATTTCTAACATTTCCTCTAGTTGTTGCTTTGATGTAATTCCAAGCTGAGACTTCTTCTTTTATCAGCTGGGGATTACCAATCAAAGCTATTAGTAGATTGCTACACCATTATTTGATTGCTTTATTTGCATCAGTAACACAATCAAACTCTAGAATTTGTGAAGTGTGTCCTACAGTTTTAGGGATAAAACTTAAAGGAAACTTTCACCTGATTTTGTTACCTAAGTACCTTTAGGTGGTCTAGGGATACTATCACCGATAACTCTTTTTCCTTCCATCTCATTTGAATAAGATGGTTCTTCATGTGATTCAACTTTAATAAATGAATCTCTCATGACAACTCCTCCAGTCCTTCCGACTGTCAGTCTTTCTGGAATTGTTACTTCAATTTCTTCTTTTTCTGATTCTTATGAGGTTGTTTCTTCAAACTCGTCAGTTTCGTTTTTTGATTCTTTCTGTTCAATAAAAAGAATTTGTTCTTCTTGTTCTGCAAGAAGATTTAGTTGTTTACAGTAAGATGTAATTCTTTTTAATTCTTCATCTTCGAAAGATAAAAGAATATTAAGAGTACTGAGGTCATTATCACTTTGGTAATCTTCCTCAATTTTTCTTCTAAGAAACTTCATTTAGGATATTTGAAGATACCTGTAAGCATTCCCAGATTTGAGACTCCTGCTTCAAATTGTCTGAAATGTCTCATTCCTTGTGGAAGTATGACATTTGTAGTGGCTTGAGGTTGTGGGATTGTTTGTCTTCCGGCAACTTCCTTTTAATAGTAGCAGTAACAACTGCTGCTATTCTTTCCATAGCAGTGTTAAGATCTGGTGTAATAGACCTTATTTCTTGCCTAATGGAACTAAGTCTTCTTTAAGATGAGTAACATGTTCATTAAGTCTTCTGACTTCATCATGGATGTTACTAATCTTAATGTTTTCTGTCATGAGTCTATTTTAAATACTTACTTATCTCATTAATTTTTTGGTGAAATTCTTCCAAACTTATAACAAGTTGGGACTCATTTTCATTAATTTTTTCTTTTTGTTTATCCTCCTCCCTTTTTAAAGGAGCTATGTTGGACTCTCCTTTGAGGAGTAGTATATCTTGAGTTTTGATTAAGGGTTTTGGCCTTAAATCAATTCTCCAATTACTGTCAGGCTGAGTTAGAATGTTAAACTTAGTTTCTTTGACCTCAAGATAATCCATGAACTCTGGTTCATAGGTTAGTCTTCTGTCTACTTGAATTACAGCATTGCTATGACTATTATGGATAGCATAGCTAACAAGGTATCTAATAGAGAAAGGTACATTGTTAGGTTTAACAAGATCCCTTCTACAATAATCATGAACAAATTATAATATGCCATCAAAATATGTGTCATGGAGTGATACGGAAATTTTTGGGTGTACGGTAAACTGAAGTTTACCGCAAGCTAAATTTCCTTAAATCATACCCAAATATCCTTCTTTAGGATTTTGAATACAATTATCAACTATAGCCATTTTGATCGGTTGATCTAAATGGGCTTTTTTGAGTTGAACCTTAACAGCTCCAATGGTTATCCAGTATAAATTCTTCTTATCTGAAAATTCTATCTTTTGTTTTATTTGTTTAATATCTCCTTTGCCAAGCAAACAAATACTTGTTCTGCTATATGCATGTTGGACATATAAAGCAAATTCTTTATAAGATATGACATAATAAATATTTCTTTGTCCTTTGAATGCTTTTGAAAGAAAATCTCTTTTGAAAGCTTCTCCAAGTTTTATTGAAAATTCTTGTTCAAGAATTTTTTGGAGTTTCTTTTCAGGAACTAGGACATCTCCTGAAAAGTTTTCTTTTGACTCTTTAATTTCCTCAAACCCTTCTTGGGTCGTTTGAATTTTCATGATGTCTTAAAATATAATGCATACGAAATCATGTATGTATTTTTCTCTCTGCTGTTCTAAGTTTAAACAACGTTGAAAAATGTCATTAACTGCTCTTAGAGCAATTCCTGCAAAGATACCCTGTTGATATCTATTTTGATACCAAGCAATTCTTTCATTATGCCATTATATATGGTCAGTAGTGACAATACATTATGCACAAAGATATATGGAAGGCGTATTTTCCATAAGCTGTAAAATTTCTTCAAAGTTGTTTTCCATACTTAAAAATTTTCATTCATTTCTCCAAAAGGGTATTTCTGCCCTTTTTCTTAATTGCCTAAAGCAATGCATGAAACAAAACATACAAATATCATTCCCCTTTCATTTCCCCCCTTCTTTCACTCTCTGCCATGACCTTTGCATCGATACATATAATAGAAAATTTTATCCCAATTGCCAAGTTATCAAGTTAGACCTCAACTATTTCAAGTGTTCTTTTTAACTCTTTTTTCCTAATTAACTTCTTTTTCTTTTCTTCAACTCAAGGTGTATTCTTTTCTTTCATTTCACTCGAAAAATTTAATTAGGGTATTTACTCCACGAGTTCTTCAACTTTGTTAAATAATTTTGAGTCAATCTCCAACAATTTATTTTTTGCCTGTCCGATTTCTCTGTATTTTCCTCTTCAAAATCCTTTTGTTGGTGTCGCTTTTCATATTTTTCCATATTCTGATTGTTGCATATCCAAAGCTTGATTGGTCTTTTCAAGTTCAAATGATTCCTTGCTACCTTAGATTCATAGAACAGACCAGTTATAAAATGAATTATAACCCAATAATAAATAAGAGATACTCTTAACATCAATTCAACCTGTTAGAGCCTTAGGACATAACCTTTTTGTTACACTATCTTTAGGTTTTGCAATTGAATTCAACAAAAAAGTATTCCAATGTGTCAAACACTTTTCTTGCTTCCCACATTTGGGTTGACACTGTGAATGTTAATTGAACACTTGGACCGCATTTTCTAGTCATTTATTGTTAATTATTATTAACACATGGTGTTCCTTATCATGCTTTTGGAGGGTAGGCCGAAGATTGTACCCCGTTTCCTTTCAATATCAAGTCTAACAAATGCTACGTCATATGTATGAATATATCTTCTTCAATGCCCAACTTTCACATTAATTTCAGGTTGTGAATTGAACCAACAAAATTCTAGATATTTTAAGAGTATCAAACTCTACCATGTTGGATAAATTAAGAACCGATATGTGGATTCGAGGGTCTCAATTTATTTTAAGTTAAAATGGGTCTTTGAATGACAATGTACATGTGCAGTGGCGTACTCAGAAAATGGTTGACGGGCTAGCCGAAACTTGACAATTTCTAGCCGAAAGACTATTTTTTTTTTAAAAATTTTTCAAAGGGTGAAAAAGAGATTTGTCCAAAAACGGGGTAGCCAGGGTTATGCTACCGCTATGCCTACCCCTGTGTATGTGCGTTCTTGGTTAGCCTAGAACATACCCTATCTTGTGTGCTACGAGAATAGTGGAATACGATTTATTTTTTTTTCCCGAATTGAACATAGTCTTCCACCTAATTGTACATCTATCAATTGCAAGTTGATCAGCCGTAAAATGCATGCCTAATTCGACTAGGTTCTGAATGAGTTACGTAGAATGAGACCGGCCATGTCTCGAGTGGTTAACTATATTTTCTTGCACAAATATGAAATATTTCCTTCTTGGTATGAATTGGTAGCGTGTCTGATCGAAGTACGCCACATTTATGGAAATATTTCATCTTAGTGCGTTTGACAAATTGAATTAAAATTTAACCTTACAATTATTTTAAACATAATTGAACTCATTAATTGTTTGAAAATATTTTTAATGTATAAAATAGTTGATGTAGAGTAATAACGAGTACATTAATTAGGGGTATCTGTGAAAATGAAAAATTAAAGATATGTTAAATATGATAAGTGAACTATCTTTTTTCGGACAAATGAAACATGACTATTTTTGTGGGATTGATGAAGTATATATAAAGATATAAAAGCATTGGCGAATCGAGGACCGGGCTTGCAGCTCGTGTTTGCCAAAAAAAATTTATTTTTATATAAAATTTTTAATTTTTGTAATGAATTTCTTTGTCGAATTGAATACTTTTTTTTTGTAATCAGTGTTAATTACTAGAAAATCTAAGATCCGCCGCTGTATAAGAGAAATCAATATTTTGGTTTAATATGACATGAATATGAGTGTTGTGATGACACTCATTTCTATTGAGTTAGATGGAGCTCCTGTATGGAGTTCGATAACTAATAGAAAACAGTCAAGTCACATGTCAACTACATATATAGAGAAATTACTGTTATGAGACCCAATATATCTCACGTATTGGCACCCCCATTTTTCTTTTTTAAGAAGTATGGGATGGGGAAAGTAGGCAGGAAGAAGAATTTTTAAGTACCCTAGGTGCGTGGTGTCAAACATCCTAGAATAGATATCATGACATGCACTTAAAATCTTAAATCATTGTAACTTAGAACAATTAACTTATCTAAAATCATTGTATCAGAACAATTAGTTTAATTAATACATATAGGCCCATCCTGAATTTCCCTAAAAATTTGAAAATGTCTACATGTACACGCGCTTACTATAAAAGCGTGTTTATAAAATCAGTCGGCAAAATTCGAGTAGTTGATTTTAAGTGACGTGATGTGTGAAATAATCTTATTTTTCTACCCATCACAGCAAATTCAAATAAAATGTTATTACATGGCCACATGCATGTTTGTAAAAAGTTAAGTACAAGTTTGATGGACAAATGGAATTTTCCTTCGTAAGAATTTTGTGTACACGTAGCTAGTGAAATTGTAGTAACTTTAATCCACCTTTATGAGTATATGTGTTAGTAAACAATAATGTTATTCATTACTAGTGGTATGACCACCATCTCATATGGGAGTGTTGTCATTGAATGATTAGGATAATTAAATGTAGGAATATGTGATTTATTTAATTGAACTTATTATTTAATGTCACTTGATGACAATGATGATCACCACCAAAGATGAATAGCACTACTCGTTAATAAACCCTCATGCACATGTGGTTTTATGTGGGCGTGGTTGATTGTGATCCATTTTAACAACATATGGATTACCACATGCGCATTAAAAAAAAAAAATTTCTGTTACCCCAGGTATGTATAGTAGTCTTAACCAATCAAGAAATCACATGTATGTTCAACAAATCCATTTTAACAATAAATTTGGTCCATGAATCCATATTACAGTTCTTAATTTGGCCAATAGAGTAGAGTATAGTGTTCCTAAAATATCAAAATTTTGCTCGTGGGTACGTGAATATATAAACATACCTTCATGAAAGGATATTAAAATCGCTGCAATGGGAATATCAAACAGTACTAGCAGCTTATAATATAATAATAATAGCCTTTTCTTGAGTTGTATTTGAATATTTGATTTATATATTTTTTGACAGTCAATATATACACCATATTGAGTCATGTTGACTGACTGACTCATTAATAATTAAGTCAATTTTGAGTACATGATTTTTATCCATGCATGGTATTTTATTTGATTGCTTCTTTGCAACTTATATTCTCCAGAGGAAATTACCCGAATTTGTTTCAGGTATCTAGTGTAACCTCTTCATTTAAAATTAAACAAGGTTTCTCTCGAAAGGATTTACATCTAAACCTAAAAGAATGATTTGACGAGATTCCTTTCAGGGGGTTTGGACGGTCTAGGATAATCCAAACTTCTACATAACATAAAGTGATTTACCAAGCGATACTGAGTTGAGGAAAAATTAATGTTTAAAGATTTGATTGGAGCCTCTACTTTTGCTTTTTCTTCTTAAGATGCTCACACTTCTATCTAATGGATCCACTTTCCTGCTGTTGGGAATCCTACATCGATAACCAATATATCCTTTTTTATTGATTTATCACTTTTAAATTATATAGAGAAAGACATACACTAGGTTTTTTTTCCATTCGAATTCAAATATTTTTATGTGACTGCTGAAATGACATGTAATTTATTTTCATCAGTTGCAAATTGAGCTAAACTATAAACATTTAAATATGTAAAGCTAGCTGGTTCCAAATAATAATAATAAAATAACTAAAGCTAGTTCATGTGATTCAAATTATGGTATAGTGGTTAGATACTTAAACTTCGGCTGAAAGGTCTTAAGTTCGAACTACACTTACCCCTCTCTTAATTTCCCTCCCCTCCCCCTATGCCCCTTTGTATCAAATAAAAAAAAAAATGAAGAAAGAAAGTAAAGCTAGTCCATATATTACAATTTGTTAAATCATGAGCAGTTTGTTTGATTGGCTAGGTTTTCCCCCCTTTTTGGTTAAATCATGAGCAGTTTGTTTGATTGGCTAGGTTTTTTCCCCTTTTTATAACAAAAGAAATTAGCTAGGTCTGTGGAACAAGGGTTAATCTACAAATTTTTTCTTTTTGAAGAACAAATTTTCAACCATCTCAAGTTACATATATAAGAAGAATGAAGAATTTGATCAAATATTAGATGTCTCGTGCCATTACATCATCAGTATATGTTGTGATACAATACTAGTCGCTGATACTCTCATATCAAAGGTTAATTAATATTATTCCATATTACTGTTTGGTGGCTTGAGTTGCTAAAACCTACTAGATAATTTTGTTTCATGCTAATACAATAGCGTCTTAATTTGTTATTACAATATCAACAATGGATGTATATTTTCCTTTTAAGTCATGATCATGACTTCTATTTAACACACAAACTATATAGTCATCGATGGATAATTGAACTTTTATTTTATTGAGTTGAAGTTGTATAGGATTACTTTTCCCCTAACCTCAATTGTTAGCAAATTAATAACATAAATTAGTGCTTTTCCCCAACCCTTAAAATTGGTTATTTTCTTTCAGTAGGCTAAAAGTATCTTATTCCAATTTCATATACTACGTGTTGGTCAATCGTGAAAGACGGACTTTCTCTTTTTTCTCTAGTGTAAAGCCATTGCCACGTTTCCATAGTATAACAACTTACTTTAGACTAGAGAAAATTTGAGCTACTTTTTTGCAGTTCTTTTTTCTCTGACTAGAGCGTCTCGAGTATTTTAATAAACATTTTGATGTCTTAATGGATCCAATTTTTTTATTAGCGTGTTGATAAATTATGAATCCTTAGTTATCGTCTAATTCCTTCAAAAAGGAAAAAAAAAAAAAAAGGAAGAAGAACAGAAAAAAAAGAAAAGAAAAGAAAAAAGAAAAAATTAGCCTTCTTTGTTGGGTATGTGCCCAAGAAGGTGTTAGAACCATGGTTTTTAAACCTGATCCGGTCGTTGACTCAGGAAGCACACTGAGTCCCTAGGTCATTATGTTTAACTGGCGGGTTATTGGTTTAATACTTGGGTAATTGCCAAACTATAAGTTTAAAAAAAAAAAAGTTTGATAGTTGATGAGTTATTTTTACATACTATTTTGGGCTCTCTTACTTGAAAAATATTTAGCATATGAGCGGGTTTCTACTTAATTTTTGTATAAGTATGGTCACTGTAGGTAAAAATGTGAGTGGATGTCATTGGAGATTGTGTTCAAGCATTTTAGAGGTAAAATGGCCAAAAATGAAGAGTTTAGGACTAACCTGAACTTTTCAGAACAAAAGGAAGCCGTATATCAAGTGTTCGAAAAGTATGATGACTAATTTTAATGACGTTGAGTAGTTTTGGATCGTCATAAAAGGGTTGAAATCATTAAGGACCATTATATCAGTAGTTTTGGACCTTTGTGCTGGATTGAGAAGACAAAGGTTATATAAGAAGGTCGTACAATGCATGTTACAATCTGCATACAAGGAAGACAAATTGCTGTAGCTCGTAGCCAGCTTGTACGATGCATTCTACAACCTCTGCACAGTCTATCCAAGAATGAGCGTTCTTTCCATATTTTGGGCCCGTTTGTGCCCTAAGGAAATTGTAGGCATGAGAGATTAGAAGGGGCACAAAAATAACATTGGGGATACAATTCACACTAGAAAATTAATTTTGAAGGCTTGGGAAGCAAATAGGGCTTGGAGATTGAAGCCAGGGCTTTTTAGAAGATTGAAGAATGGAGTTCTTGTTTGGTGCAAACGTTTTCTTCATAGTTCCTCATCTTTTTCTTTCAAGAATCCGGTCATGTATTCTAACCCTATGAATTCTTATGCCATGACTTTAGTTACTATGATTAACTAATCTTCCTTGTTGAGACAATCGATGAAGCGACAGACATGTTTTGATTGTGTTCATTCCATTCATGACTCTAATTATTGTTGCGTGCTTATTTTCTATTGTGATTGTTATTCGCCCTTTTATGAGCCTAATCAACTTGTAATTGTGTTTGTGAATTCGTGACGAGACCGAGAAGTAAATCACCAATTTAGCACATCAACAGGAAACACTAATCGCATAGAAGATAGAGATATATTTTTATGATTTGTGCAATCACAAAAATGGTTTCTTATTAATTAATGCACTCGATTATGTTGAAATTCACATAGAGATATAACGGGTTTACTTAGTTAAGTAGATTTGATTTTGCTCGAAAGAGGTTATCAATTAAATTTGTGAAACTGATTGTGAGTACGTGATGGTAAATTATTATGAGTGGGATTGCATAATTGAAACGTCTGTCTATTGTGGATTCATGAGTCTCAATGCATTTAATTAACTTAAGTAGAAAAAGCATTTAATTTAAGTTTTAGTTTTAACCCCGTTATTCTTTTAAATTTTTTTTTAATTTCTTTATTCAATTAGTTTGGAATTAACTTAAGTGAAGTAGGTGACTACTTTCCCTGTGGGATCGACATTCGGGACTCTTCTAGTCCTATATACTTGACTGTATCATGCGCTTGCGATTTTCCCTATTAAGTTTTTGGCGCCATTGCCGGAGAAAGTTTTAAGTTACTTGCTTACACTAAGTTAATTTTATTGCCGATTGAATTTGTTTTAGTTTATTTTGGCTAATTTTCACGTTGATCCGCTTGTTCTTTGTCTCAATTTTGTTTAGATGGCAAGGAAATTGGATCAACATCTTTAGATGAGAGCTGATATTGATGACTTGCCCAGAGGCTTATTTTGGGATAAGTTTGTTTGCCCACAAACTTCTCATATAGATATTGATGACTTGCATATAGGATTGTTTTCAGATGAGTTTGTTTCCCCACAAATTTTTCACATAGATATTGATGACCTGCCTATGAACTTGTTTTGGGAACGACCAACTGCACAAAGCTTCTGCACTGATGATCATATACAGATGGAGTACCCTATCTCTGATTGGAATAGAACTCAAGAAATTCTACCTAGTTTGCGACATCATCCATATGAAGAAACATTAAACCTTGAAGAGCTCATAGAACAACTTGGTAAAGTTACCTCACAATTTGTGCAAAACACTGATGACTTCATAAAAGAAGTAGAAAAAATGAAGGAAAGAGCTACAGATTCCTTGTACCGAATAGATATGGATGACAATAGACATGTAGTTGCACATAACGTTGAACATTATGGGGGAGAGTTGGTGGTGGAAGACTCTGAAATAGAACATGATGTTCTACCAAGCAACGCAGAGTCCAACTCAGTGGAGCACATACTTTGTTGTACAACAATGTCAAAAGTGCATTCATCAAGGGATTTTTATGATGGATCAGTTATTCAACTCAATGAAGTTCCAAAGAACATTGAAGATCAGGTGGAATATGAAGAGCGTGTAACAAAAGAGCAATATAAAGAAAAAAACATTGGACGATGTTGTGGCTACTAACCAACTCTTTAATTGTCATGATTACAATAAAATTGATTTTGTGATCAATGTTGATGAGAAAGTAAAAGTGTATGTCATTGAGTTCGAGTTAGACAGCCTAAAAAGGTCAATTTTTCCCATGCAAGGCAAGCTCCGATTTTTCAGAATGGGAAAAGAAGGGTACAAAGTCATTCATGTCAAGAAAAGCAAGGCATTCAAAGTATTGTTTCGAGTTCTGTAAGAAAAATCATCTTGGAAAAGACGAGCTCTAGGCTATAAATCGAGCGCTTAATAGGAGGCAACTCATTTTTCTCTACCTACCTTTTATTATTTTATTTTCATATATTTTAGTTTCTACTATTCATTACATTTAGATTTAGTATTCCCATGTTTTGCATTCATTATTCATTATGTTCTAGCATTAGCATTTAGTTTCATACATTTTAATGTTGTATTGATTGTTTGATTTAGGAATTGAATTCCAAAAAAAAAAAAAAAAAGGCAACTTGTTGCAACCCCAGCACAAGGAGGTTAATTATTTCCATGTAGCCAGTATACAGGTTGTGCCAAGCATCTTACAACCTGGATGCTTTTTGGCCAATTTTTCTTGACTAGCTCCTTGCCCCTCTAACCCTTAGTTATCTCAATATTTTGTGCATATTCATTTCTCTTCTCCATCTTAAACTCTCAATTAAGTCTTGTTATGCATCTTTAACTTGAGAAAACATGACTCTCTTCATCAAGAATTTCATCTATTCATGTTAACCCGGTATTAATACTTCCTTTTCCTTTACTTTACATTGAGGGCAATGAAAATTTTTAAGTTTATTTTTATTTTAAGTTTTCCTAGTTACCTTAGTTATATGGTTAGATTGCACTTAACTTTTGGGGAAAAAAAAAGTTAATTGAATTCCCCCCTTCCAAAAAAAAAAATAAAATAAAATAAATCTAAAATTTTGAAAAGTTTTCACGCTTGCTTTTGCATTGGAAAGTTTTTCCTAGCAATTTAAATGCTATATCTTTGAACTTGTGATTTTCATGACATGTAATGAGGCATTGCTACATGTGCTAATGTTATTAATAAAAAAAAAAAAAAAGCTTACCCGTGTGAGACATGTTTAATAGTGCACATAAGTCACTGTTATCATCACTTTTAGTTGGTTCATAAGCTGAGTAGAATATTATTGAACTAAAAGGAGAATTAGTATATCTGAGCTTTTACTTTTCCTATTTGTCCAAATCCATTTTAAATATAAGTTTTGGGGGTTGAACTTTGGAAATGCTAGTAAGGTTAGTGTGGATTTCGTACATGTTGAATAATTGTATGGAGTGTTTTTGGATCACCAATAGAAGCTAGGCAATGACCATATGCTAGCGATCTCATCTCTATCAAAGTCTTGCATAGATGTGTTAGGAAAAATTTCAAGAAAAGGAGAAAAAGCCTTCGATGTGTCTTTATCACTCTTCAAAGCTTGTATGACTCGAGCAATTAAGTCCTTAGAGGTCTCTTTAAACCTGGTGCCCTGGGACAACTGCATCGGGAGTCATAGGCCCAAAGCTTGCTATAAGGGTCATATAGAAAGCCCAGTGGAGAGATGGATTGCACAAAAGACATATGAGGTGAGTGAAATCGAGAATGAAGGTGAAAAAAAAAGAAACAAGATATTAGAGAAGAAGTGATAAAGAAAGAAGTTTAAAGAAAAAAAGAAAAAAAAAGAGAAGTGAAAAAAAAAAATTATTTTGCGGTAGGAAGTAAGAGAAAGACCACAATTCTAAATTTTGTGGATGTAAATTGTTAGTGGGTTTGACTGCCTAGTGGATGTTGGGAAGGCTGGGGCACTCGAAAATTGGGAGAATCTCTACCGACCTAGCCGGTATTTTCATTGGTAAGACCTGACTGAACTTAGGTGTGAGATGAGAAATAAAGCCCTTAGAATACCTGAATGAGGAAAAAGAAAGTGAGTGAAAAAGAATTAAATTCTGGGGTTGTATGCATCTCACGAGAGGGAAAGGATATACTTGACTTCAGAGGATGGGAATGACCAACTAGATGTGTGTGATGATTATGGTGGCATTAACTTTGAAACTTCATCAGATAAGCTATCTTTTGGTGGCAACACTTTGATACAATTGTGAAGGTTATGAGTTAGAGGCACGTCAAGCTTTTCAATGTATTACGTTTTTCTTTGTTATTTCTTTTGTTTGTGCGTATTATGGTAGATGACTTGCTCAAGACGATCAAGTGCTTATGTTTGAAGGGAATTTGATGAGTTATTTTTACATACTATTTTGGGCCCTCTTACTTGAGAAATATTTAGCATATAAGAGGGTTTCTACTTAATTTTTGTGTAAGTATGATTATTGAAAGTAAAAATGTGAGTGGATGCCATTGAAGATTATGTTCAAGCACCTGGGAGGTGAAATGGCCAAAATTGAAGAGTTTAGGACTAACTTGCACTTTTCAGAACAAAAGGAAGTTGTATATCAAGTGTTCGAAAAGAATGAGGACCAATTTTAACGACGTTGAGTAGTTTTGAACCGTCATAAAAGGGTTGAAATCATTAAGGACCAAATTGAGAAGAGATGAAAGTGTTGGATTAAAAAGATAAAGGTTATATCAGGAGGTTGTCATCGGGTCGTACAATGCATGTTACAACTTGTGTACAAGGAAGACAAATTGCTATAGCTCGTAGCTAGCATATTCGATGCATTCTACAACCTTTGCACAGTCTACTTGAGAATGAGCCTTCTTTCTATATTTTGGGCACGTTTGTGCCCTAAGGAGAGTGGAGGTGTGAGAGATTAAAAGGGGGCACGAAAATAACATTGGGGATACAATTCACACTAGAAAAATAATTTTGAAGGTTTGGGAAGCAAATGAGGCTTGGAGATTGAAGTTAGGGCTCCTGAGAAGATTGAAGAAAGGAGTTCTTGTTTGGTGCAAACGTTTTCTTCATAGTTCTTCATCGTTCTTCATCCTTTTCTTTCAAGAATCCGGTATGTATTGTAACCCTAAGAATTCTTTTGCCTTGACTTTCGTTACTATGCTTAACTAATTTTCCTTGTTAGACAATCGATGAAGCGATAGACATGTTTTGACTGTGTTCATTCCATTCATGACTCTAATTATTGTTGCGTGCTTATTTTCTATTGTGATCGTTATTTGCCCTTTTATGAGCCTAATCAACTTGTAATTGTGTTTGAATTCGTGAGGAGACCGAGAGGTAAATCACCAATTTAGCACTTCAATAGGAAACATGAATTGTATAGAAGATAGAGATATACTTTTATGATTTGTGCAATCGCAAAATAGTTTCTTGTTAATTAATGCACTCGATTAGGTTGAAATTCACATAGAGAAATAGTGGGTTTGCTTAGTTAAGTAGATTTGATTTTGCTCGAGAGAGATTATCAATTAAATTTGTGAAACTGATTGTGGGTACTTGATGGTAAATTGTTATGAGTGGGATTGCATAATTAAAACGCCTGTCTATTATGGATTCATGAGTCGCAACGCCTTCATTCATAGATTCTCTAATATATTAATTTGAGTTGCTTCTTACTCTTAAGTAGAAAAAGCATTTAATTTAAGTTTTAGTTTAAACCCCATTTTTCTTCTAAAAACTTTTTAATTTCTTTATTCAATTAGTTTGAAATTAACTTTAGGGAACTAGGTGACTACTTTTCCTGTGAGATCAATATTCGGGACTTCCGATCTCGTCATTGTACGCTTGCGATTTTCCCTATCAATAGTGAAATTAATGAAAGAAAGCATTTAAAATATTGAAAAGTGAGCTTTGAAAAATAGGAAAGGAAGGACTAGTGTGGTGATTAATATGTTGTTTATCAAATGGAAAGACCTGGGTTCGAATCTTTAAAGTTGGAAATTTTTAAATAGATGCTAAATCGGGCAAGTTAAACATGAGCCAAGTTATCGGGCCGTTTGAAACCCACTAGTTTGTCTGCTCTTTGAGTGGGCCAGTTAGATAGCCTGGTTCAAAGATATCAACCGGCCTGGCCCAGCATCAAGGTTTTCAGGCCAACCAGCCGGGCTAAGCTAGGTCGGGTTCTAAAACTATAGTTAGAACGTGAGTGAAATGTAGATAAACTATTATTTATTTTTGATATTGATGTAGGATGTGGTCTACAATGCACTCAACTCACGGAAACTGTATTGCAAATCAAAATATCTCTCATCTTTTTTCGAAATCAATAAGGAAAAACCCTACGACGGAGACAGACTAAATAGATAGAGCATCGATATGAGCCAACAGTCTCTTAGGAGGCTGGGCTTACAAAGTAAATAAAGAAAACACAAAAAATGTTTCAAAAAAATAGAAAAATGCAATTTAAACCTGCTAAGTCATGGCAAAGAAATGAGTCTTGTCCATCTTGTTACGAGCTTTCTGGAATTGTATTATTGACGAAAATCGGACACGTGTGCTCTTCCGATCTCGTTTAAATTCACTAATTTGATTCTTTACTTCTAATTGTCCTAACAATATAAATAATTCAATGTCTTGTCTTGCACCACATCATTAACCTTTTCTTCATCATCAATGACCCACTGTCGACTGAGAGCTTTCCCGATTTGTGGCAAGAAAAGGTTTAGGATTACTGTGTCTTATATCAATATCAATGACAAAGGTTGATTCTTTAGAGGTTTATTTGTTCATTATTGGATAATTTTCACTTTAGGTCCCCAACCTTTCAACTTTATATTAATTTTTTGTCTCCATTTTTTTGGGGCCTATTAGGTCCTTAACCTTTCATTTATTATCGTATTATTATGTCTCCAATGTCATTTTTCATCTCGAATGTTTCAATTTTCACTATTAATTACTATTAAAATTACTATTATGGTCTTGATTCTTTATTTCCACTATAGGTCCTCAACCTTTCAATTTTTTCCATATTATATCCCCATTAGCACTTATTGTACCTAACATTTTAATGCTTACCGTTAATGTCTATAAAATTATCATTATACAATTAATTATTTAAATAAAATATAAAGAACAATATAAAAAAAAAGTCTACTCACTATAACCCACTCCAACACAACCCAATTACAACAACTAGAAATAATGACAACAAAAGCACTCAATTTATAACGGTCTCGATGGATATCAAATCCGCTTCAAAGAACGTTTTCAATTTAAGTATCAGTGTGCCTAATCGGATTAGATTTCTTGATCTAACACAAATCACGTGGCGAATACGGATTAGGTAGATCCACAAAAAGAATTTTTTTATTTATAAAAAAGTCGAATATAACCCTAATATTTTAATTCTAATTAATTTCTTACCTCTCTCTGTGATTATCACCCTGATTTGCCCCAATCTATTATTCATTTCAATCCAATTTGATCCATTAATTGTGGATCACAAGACAAATTTTAGGGCTTCAAAAAATTTGCAAATAAGAGAATTCTCCCTTCTCCCTTTTGCTGTCGGAAATGGCATCACTCCAATAGTAAGTTTTGAAATGATATCATTATATTCTAGCAACATGAAAAGGAAGCATGGCAGATTTAGAATGGACCAAGTTTGATATGTTTTGCCCGTAAATACATTCTACAAATGGCGGATGAAATTGTATCCAATCCGATGTGTTGCACCGATTCTCGGATCGATAACTTTTTTCATGTGGAATAGATATCCATCAAGTTTAGTGCAGATTGAGGTTTTTTCTCATCACTATTTTTGGCGGTTGTCGTTGAGATGAGGAGGGTAAGGATGGGAGGAGAACTTATTTTTTATTGTTTTTTATTTTTTATTTTTATTTAAATAATTAAGAGTATAATGGTAATTTTAATCAAAATTATCAGCAGTAATTGAAAGGTTTAGGATGAAAGGTGTTAGTAGGGATGTAGCATGACAATAAATGAAAGGTTAGGGTCGTATGTGCCCAAAAAATGATAGTGAAAAATTGTATAAAATTTCAAAGGTTGGGGGCGTATAGTAGAAATAAAGAATTAAAGGTATAATAGTTATACTGATAAGGGTTAATGGTTAAAATTAAAAGGTTGGGGACCAATAGTGACATTGAGAGGACATAATACGATAATAAATGAAAGATTAAGGGCTTAGTAGGCCAAAAAAAAGAATGACGATGAATTAATTCAAAGTTGAAAGGTTAGAGACCTAGAGTGAAAATTACTATTTTTATTCTAACTAACTTGATTTTCACCCATTCAACAACATTGCAGTCTACAAGGTTTTTCAAGCTTTCATTAAGTTGAAGGAGCACCTTTCCTCTCCTCTTCTACTATCCAAACCTTTACTAGGGGAAACGTTGTGTCTATATCTGGTCATTTTAGAATCATCGATCAACCGGGTCTTGGTCAGATCAGAAGGACAGTCTCAGCTCCCAGTCTATTATGTAAGCCATGCTTTACACGTTGTGGAGCTCAAATACCCTCCCATGGAGAAGCTTGCCTACACTCTCGTAGTCACTTCCAAGAAGCTCTGGCCTTACTTCCTTGAGCACACAATCGATGTCCTAACAAATGCTCCTCTAAGGCAGGTTCTTCAAAACCCCGACCTATCAGGTCGCTTGGTCAAATGGTCGGTAGAAGTCAGACAGTACAAGGACCGCTATCAAGGGACAGGCCCTAGCCGACTTCATAGTCGAGCTCACTCCCACTGAACCCAACCTTAATGGCACAGAACCTTTGACTTGGGAACTGTACACCAATGGTTCCTCCACAAGCCACGCTTCTGGAGCAACAATCGTCATTGTCAGTCCTACTAGTAATTATTACTGTCAAGCTATTAGGTTTGGCTTCGACGTGATAAACAACGAAGCAGAATATGAAGCGGTCTTGGCCAAAGCCAACATGGAAAAATCAATGGGCATCAAAAGGCTAGTCATCAAGAGTGACTCTCAGCTCATAGTAAACCAAACGAGCGGTGTCTATAAGGTGCGAGGTGAAAAGCTCTCCCGATATTAGAGTAGACTGCTGGAAGAGCTAAATGATCTAGATCACTTCGAGATTACGTGAATCCCAAGAGCTAAAAATAACCATGCAGATGCCTTGGCTAAGCTAGCAACCAGCAAGGGGCAGGTGAGCTCAGCCGCATCCCAATTAGTAAGTTAGCGATCTCGTCTGTTGACGAAGCCGTAGTAGCAACAACGGAAGTCAGCCCCTCAAGCAACTGGATGGACCATATCGTCTAGTTCTTAAATGAGTGAGTGGTCCCCCCAGGCATAGAGGCCAGATCTGCTGAGACGTCGGGCCACCAGATTCTCACTAATTGATGGAAAGCTATACAAGAGAAGTTTCGCCGTACCTCTACTAAGGTGTCTCAACCCCACTGAGGCGGGAGCTATTTTGGAGGAAGTACATTCTGGAGTTTGTGGCAACCACTCAGGTGGACTAGATCCCTTGCACACAAAATCCTAAGGTAGGGATACTTCTGGCCCAGTGTCTAAAAAGACGGGATTAACTTTGCCAAGGCCTGCGACAAGTATCAAAGATTCGCTCACCTGATTAGGAGCCCTCTGGAAGAGATAACCTCGATCACAGGACCATGGACCTTCACCGAGTGAGGGATAGATCTCATTGGCCCACTCTCAAAAGGCAAAAGAGGGACTCAGTTTGCCATCGTTGCTATTGATTATTTCATAAAATGGGTCAAAGCTGAAGCTCTTGCCACCATCACGGAATAAAAGACAACAAGTTTCATCTGGAAAAAAATTGTTTGCAGATTCGGGGTCCGAAACGCTATAGTCACAGACAACAGCAAACAGATCGGAAGAGCGTAAGGTTCAGGTCATTCTGCGAAGAGTTGGGCATAAAAAATTTCTATTCTACGCCCCATCACCCACAAGCCAATAGACATGTCGAGGCCGTCAACAAAATCATCAAGCAAATGTTGAAAAGGCGTTTGGAAGCTCTGAAGGGAGGCTGGGCCGAAGAGCTCCCCGCGGTTTTATGGTCCTATCAAACGACTTGCTGAACTGTGATCGGGGAAACTCCTTTATCCCTCACTTATGGAGCTGAGGCTATGATCCCCGTTGAGTTGGAGGTCCCTACTTCCAGAGTAGCCCACTACAACGAAGTAGAAAACAACGAGCTCCTTGCTAACAAGTTTGATCTTATTGACGAAACAAGGGAATTGACTGATATCAGAAATGCGACATATAAACAGAAATGTGCCAAATTCTACAACGCCAGGGTCAGAGTCCGCTGGTTTGAAGTTGGCAACCTAGTCCTGCACAAAGTCTTTTTCTCCTTTGGGGAGCCAGCTTCGGGGACCTTAGGTCCCAGTTGGGAAGGTCCCTATCAAGTCAAGCGAGTCATATCAAACGGGGCTTACGAGCTCGAAAACATGCATGGGGATGAATTAATGCACCATTGGAACATGGAGCATCTAAAGAAGTATTATCAATAGCTGGGTATCAGCTCTAAAACCATGCGTTTCTAACGATTGCCTAGTTTGTTTAATACTTACGTCCTTACTTCTCCATGGCCCCACAAAAGGTAAATCTACGACTGAGTAACGGTACGCGATCTAGGCGGGAACAAATTTCCTGCCAGCGACCTAACACTCATCTAAAAAGTCATATCCAAGTCCACGGGCCTACAAACAAAGTTGAGGTAGGCCTTTGGCTAGCGACCTAACACTTGAGATTATCGGTCACACGACTAAAACTGGAATTGACTTTTAGTTTAGCGGCCTGACACTTGCACGCACCCTTATTCGAACCTATTATCTACGACCTAAACTAGAGCAAGCTTCTTTTTAAGCGTCCTAACACTTTGGTCCGAGGATTGTCCAAGTAAATGCGAGAAATAATAAGCGACAAAGTTATTCAAACGAACAGACAGTTGTGCAAAAAAAATCTTCTTCATTCATATAAAGGATTTACAATACAAGCTCAAAGACAAAAGGGGAAGGACTTCAGGTCCGATCTTCTGGGGCAGGAACCTCAAACTCATCGCCAGCAAGAGCGATGGCCTCAGCGTCTTTGTCATCTGAGCTTTCATAGCCACAATCTTGCTTGAGTTTGGCTACCTACTCTTAAAGGAAAGCCAGGTCATATTCAGGCCGAGATTTCTCGATCTCTCCAAGAAGTTCCTTGGCTGTCTCATAGTGCAGTCTGGCATTAGCCTGCTTGAACTCCTCTGAGGCCTTGTACCTGGCCACCTCTTCTTTATAGCCGACCAGCTCCTCAGACGCGGCATTACTCTCCATCTTGAGGCTTCCAGCTCTTTCCTCAGCATAGCAGCCTCATCCTTGGAAACGGCAAGGTCCTGCTTTTTCTCCTTCAGGGCTAGCTCAGCCTCTTTCTTTGCCTTGGCAGCCTCGCTTACCTCCTGGATCATCTTTTTAGTGTCATTGACGACCCTGCAAAGGTGAGCCTCAGCGTGCTTGTCCAGAATGGCCAAACGGCCCCCCATAATTGCACTCGTCTGATGAATCTCGAGAAGGGACATGGAGGTTGCATATTTATCTCATTTTTTCAACCAACTCCTGGCCACGTCGCTCATAGCGTCAGTGACATTCCCCGGCAATCCATCCACTGGCTTCTCAAATGGCCTCTTGGCAAGATTAAAATGGAGCAAAGCGTTGGATCTCTTATCTTTAAGTTTCTCCAGGGTAGCTCGCCGATTCTGCTGAAAGGGGATGAATAGGTAGCCTACAAGCAGATGCAAGGTCCCCATCTCTTGGGTCGATAACTCCTCGCTGCTTGACGCCGAAACAGGGGGCAATGAGTCAGAAAAAGAGCCCAAAGAAGTAGGGTGAAATTCAGCTTTCTAGTGCTTCGCCGGAGGGTCTGCTACCACCAGATCAATAGCTGGCATGACTTTCTTGCCCACTGCTTTCTCCTGCTGGTGTTTCCATAGCTCTTTTTTCTCCAGCACGGCATTAACTTCCTTGAACAACCTCATTTCTTGAGCTCAAAATCCTTAGGGCTGGGGGTGCTGCCAGAGAGAAAAGACTCCTATGATGGTCCTCCACCCGGTTGGCGGGATTTGAGAGG
>CAVNYN010202186.1:0-60764 GCA_963692815.1 Nyctanthes arbor-tristis
ATTAAAGAAATCCCAAGATGCTAGGCTACTATTTTTCTTCACAAGACTCTCTGACCCGACCCAAGTGGCACCCCGAGTTTTACCACACCTAATTTTCTACCCTTTGAACAAAACACAAAGAGTTACAAGAAAACTCTCAAGGTGCTAGACTCACCAATTTTTCTCTCAACTCACTTGTACCACTTGTGTATAAAAGAAGAAGAAAACATCTCTATTTATAGGCTTCGTTTCCTTGGAAGACAAGACAATCCTTCTATGATTTGGATTCCTTTTCCTCCTAGGATTCTTCTTCTTTCCCTTTCCTTTTCCTTTTCAACTTTGGATTATTTTTGACAACAAACCCAACATGAGCTCGCTGTGCAGTTGGACCCTATCATTTTTACCTTGAAAAATTAGACCCCAAGCTATCACTATTCATGTGGAAAAGCACCTTCCCTCCCTTTCCGTCAAAACTCCCTTTAACTCATGCATGTTCTCCGGTACCCATCAGCTTGACAGGGATATTTATGTCTTTTAAAAGTTACAACTTCTTTTTCCATCCTCTTATAACAATATATTTAAATATTATTATTTAATATTATCATCATCACCTTTTGACATATTAAAACTGAATACTGATTTATTACTAGATATTTAGCCGTATTAAGAGATGATATGGCATGTCAAATAGCACATATCTAACACATCACATAAACATCCGACGGCATATCATTTCTATATTTGAACCCCGTGGTTTATAAAAATTGACATGAGATGAAAAGCAAATAGGCCGCCAGGTGTTTATATGGTGTGCTAGATCTATGCTATTTAATACGCCATATCATCTCATAGTACGGCTAAATATCTAGCGGTAAATCAATACTCAGTTTTAATATGTCAAAAGATGATGATGACAATAATAAATAATAATATTTAAATATACTATTATAAGAGGCGGGAAAAACAAGTTTTAACTTTTAAAAGACATAAATATTCTTCCGATCTCTGGGTGTAGGAGAATATGCATGAGTTAACGGGACTTTTGACGGAAATAGACAGCAAGTCCTTTTCCGCATGAATAGTGATAGGTTGTAGTCTAATTTGCCAAGGTAAAGAAACTAGGATCCTTTTCCGCATGAATAGTGATAGGTTGGGGTCTAATTTGCCAAAGTAAAGACGATATGGTCCAATTGCATAGCGACATCATACTTTAGGGGTCCTTTTGCGTCAATTAGCCTAAAAGACTGGCCCTCGTTCGACATAGCTCCATTCTGTTGATAGAGAAAGTCTGCAAGAATTTTACAATATGTGGTTTTACCTTTCATGGATTTATTGATAATATATGAACAAAATTAATGTAAATATGCATATATTATAATTTGTAAACATCAATAGAAAAGCAATTATCAAAGTGACGTATTACAGCTATGCCATGAGCTCTCGTTCAAAGAAGAGACTTATGGTTGTGCTGTGAGCTCTAGTTCGTATATATGACTCAAATGACATTGATTGATAGGATGAGATGTATATAGTCTTCACGAAGAATAGTATACAATAATGCAAACAAGAGAAGTGCACCAAATGATGGGGTAGAGAATCATGGACCCAGGGTCGAGAAATAGAAGAAAATAAAAAGAAAGACATTTAGAGAGTGATGGAAGTTTGCAAATCTCTAGTAATTCAAGAGCAGCGTAAACCCTATACTCTTGGCAAATAAAATCGGACAAGTGCACTTATAGGTCCTACATAATCCATTAACAAGACCCTTTTATATATATATATATATATTCACTTGTTAGTTATATATTTACTTGAAGTATTTGATAAAGCGGTAATTGATAATTGTTCATTTTAGTTACAAAGTCAATAGAAGTAACATGTTATTGACACGGCAATGATTTATTCTCCTATAAAAAAGGACACTTATTTTATGTGGTATTATTTTTCTGGGATTTATTGACCACATATATGAACAAAAAGTTTAAGCATATAATTTGTAAACATCAATAGAAAAGCAATTATCAAAGTGACGTGTGTAACATTCTCTGGTGGTAGGATTCCATTAGACACCCCCTATTGTGTTCAATGGGTGTCCAATAGACTTCATAGAAAAACCACATATATTATAGCTGTGCCGTGAGCTCTGGTTCAAAGAAAAGACTCACGGTTGTGCCGTGAGCTCTGGTTCGTATATATGACTCAAATGACATTGATTGAAAGGATAAGATGTATATAGTCTTCACAAAGAATAGTATATGATAATACAAACAGGACAAGTGCACCAAATCAAAGAGTTTCGATCTAACACCATATGTTATGACATTATATGGTGTCATATGACCATGTAGCGTGTATCAAGACACGCCACATGAGAAACCACAGCCTTGTAGCATGCATATGTCTGTATAGCTCTATATAGTGTCATACATATAGTTTTATATCATTTTTGTCAAATTATGGGATAAAGAGTCATGGACCCATGGTCCAGAAATAGAAGAAAATAAAAAACAAAAAGAAAGAGATTTAGAGAGTGATGGAAGTTTGTAAATTTCTAGGAATTCAAGAGCAGGGTAAAATTTGTACTCATGGCAAATAAAATAGGACAAGTGAACTTATAGGTCCTACATAATCTATTAACTAGCCTCTTATATTCACTTGTCAGTTCTATATTTATTTGAAGTACATGTGTCAATATACTAAATGTAGAGCAGTGATCAGTGCCTCCTAAAGTACTAGAAATGTTCTTTGTTGAAACCTCTACTTGCTTTCCAATTTCGTTTAACAAATATTTCTTTTGAGACTAGTCCAAATTCAACTTTATTTCTCCCACTTGAATTTGAGAAAATATCCGGTATTCCAAATAAATCAACAACTCACACATGGGTTTACAGGTCCCAAAAATGAGGTCTAAAACTCACGTGTAGGTTTCTCATTGACTTGAAGTACGTACTATATTAGGATACTCTTGCAGTATCTAAATTTTTTCCCTTGAATTTATCTCATATCCATGTTTGGCTACAAATATATACAAGTTGAACGGCAACTACTAGTTGAAGTTTTGATCAAAGTAGAATCCCCCGTACTACATGGAAAATTATTAACGCTCTAAGGTATTACAAAATTTAGGTTATTAAACATTTTAATTTCCTAGAGAGTTAACGCGGATTTCATTTACAAAGTATGCATGCTTCTATGACAATACTTGATTTGAGGGAAAAGCTATATGCGCCCACTATTTTGTACAAATGAGAAAGTGTGATAATTAAAATAATTAAAAAGCATCCATGACAATTGGACTAATTGACACTATGCTCTTCGGAAAAAATCTGGTACTGTAGGATTACCGTAAGCTCAGTACTCTACCTATTAGCTTTTTAACACATGTCATTTCATTGGCCCACCTTTAACCCCTCCAAACTTTGGCTAACGGCGTCAACCATCTTCTATTTCCCAACTAATTTTTCTTTTCTTATTTTCTACAACTGATTATTCTCCCTTTTTTTAAGCAAATTTTTCTCCTAACGCCAATTTTCTTTATTTTCTTTCATTTAGTCATGCCTAGATATTCACATGTTATTGCATTGTATCTATTAAAATATTTTTTTTCAACTAACTCAAATCATGACGAGAAATGAGGTTAGAATGTTTACCCACTCATACGAACTTAAATAATGACAAGAAACGCGGGTTCGAGCGTTTACCCATTTGAAGAAAAAAGATTATTTTGATTGCAGTGATTCATTGAATTCGATAAAATGAACCAAAGTATATATCGTCGTACAAATATAAATTCACATGAACTAATGATTAATGAGCCAAAATGTGTATCTTCACACAATAATTTTATATGAAAATCCTTAAATGGATCAAAATATATTTTGAGGATTTCCACGTGAATTTATTTTGTTAGACGAGATATATATTTCCACGTGAATTTATTTTGTGGGACGATACATATTTTGATCCATTTAAGAATTTTCATGTGAAATTATTGTGTGATGATATATATTTTGGTCCATTAATCATTAGTTCACGTGAATTTATTTTTCTACAACGATATACACTTTGGTCTATTTTATTAAATTCAACGAATCACAGCAATCAAGATGGTCTTTTTTCTTCGAACGGGTAAATACTCGAACCCACGTTTCTTGTCATTATTTAAGTTATTATAAATGGGTAAATTTTCAGACCACATTTCTCGTCATGTTTTGAGTTAGTCGAAAAAAGAATATTTTAATAATACAATTAAGTAACATGTGAATATTTAGGCACGACTAAAGGAAAGAAAATAAAGGAAATTGACGTTAATTATAACATAAAAAAGAGAAATATTCGCTTAAAAAAAGGAAAAGAATCAGTTGAAGAAAGCAAGAAAAGGAAAATTAGTTGAGAAATGGAAGATGGTTGACGCCGTTAGCCAAAGTTTGGAGGGGTTAAAGGTGGGCCAGTGAAATGACATGTGTTAACGAGTTAATGGGTGGAGAGTCTACGGTACTCTTAGAGTACCAGATTTTTTTCTATGCTTTTCACCTTTCAAATTACTGTATTTAATTCCTCCCAAACTTCGAGCCAAATTCTCCTCGCTCTCTTCCATTTCTCCTGATCCGATTGGCAACCAGGATGTGATAGAACAATTTTTTTATTTGTTTTTTAAAATCAATTATATGTGGTTGTATTATAAATAGAATTTATTTTTCAATTATTATTCATTGACATAATTTTTCTATATATTATTTTTTTCCTGTCGCAAATAATTGCAGATTATATGCTATGTGAGGGGAGGGGGAGGGGAGGCAACAAAGATGGATGTCGGATGAATGTCTACTTGTGGTTTATTTTTCATGGATTTATTGATAGGATAACAAAATTAAAGTATACATGCATACAATTAATTTGTAAACATCAATAGAAAAGCAATTATTAAAGTGACATATTACAACTGTGCTGTGAGCTCTGGTTCAAAGAAGAAACTTATGATATTGCCGTGAGCTATGGTACGTATATATAACTCAAATGACATTGATTGAAAGGATAATAAGATATAATGTATGTAGTCTTCACGAAGAAAAGTATACAATAATACAAACAAGTGCACCAAACTATGGGGTAGACAAAGTCACCGACCCCAGGGTCTTGAAATAGGAAAAAAAATAAAAAATAAAAAGAAACAGATTTACAGAGTGATGGAAGTTTGTAAAATTTTTATAATTTGTCAACCAGTTGATAGATTCATTCAAGTTTGTATCTTATAACCTAGTCTGTTTAAATGGGAAAATTTCTAGTAATTTAAGAGTATCATAAACTCAGTGCTTTTGACAAATAAAATAGGAGAAAGTGAACTTATAGGTCCCACATAATCCATTAACTGGATCCTCATATTCATTTTTTAGCTATGTATTTACTTGAAGTGTATGTGTCATTATATTAAATGTAGTGCACTAATGAGTCATGAATGCCTCCTAGAATACTAGAAATGCTCCTTATCGAAACCTCTACTTGCTTTCCAGTTTGGTTTAAGAAATATTTCTTTTGAGAGTAGTCCAAAATTCCGATAATTATTCGTATTTGATAAACACGAAATTGTCAATTGTTCATTATAGTTTCAACGTCAATAGAAGTGACGTTTATTGACTTGTTAGTGACACTGCAATAATTTCTTCTCCTTTAAAAAGGGACACACTTCTAACAAGAGTTAGTGTGATAAAAATTTAAAAAGATGGGAATTAAGTTTGGGGTATGGTTAGTGATCCTGTTCATATCATCACCAAATGGCAGTTGTTTAGGATGTTTAGAGGAAGAGAGAAATGCTCTTTTACATCTTAAAGCAAATATCAACTTTCCAAATGGAATGTCACTTCTTTCATGGGTGGATTCTGATACTAAATCTGATTGTTGTCAATGGAAAGGGGTTGAATGTAACAATTACACTAGTCGAGTGATGGAACTCAATCTATACGGCGCTAGGAACTGGAAATTAGGAGATTGGTATTTCAATGCCTCGATGTTTCTTCATTTTAAAGAGCTCAAAAATCTTTTGTTGTCTGATAATAACATAGTAGGATGGATTGAGAATGAAGGTACAATGCTATCTTTCCTTAATTTTGTTGTCAACTGATTTAATTTTTTTGTATTGTCATCATCATAGCATCTTATTTGCTTACCTTGTTTTTATTAACTTGTTAGTTTTTCGAGTGACATTACATGGTAATTTACCTTCCTTGTAGGTTTTGATAAACTTCTAAATTTGAGAAATTTGGTGGCCCTCAATTTGAGTCACAATGCATTTGATCGCAGTGTTTTGCCATCTCTTAGTATGCTTGCTTCTCTCAAACATCTAAATTTACGCTGGTTTATAGATGAAGCAAGTCATGGTGAGTTAAATATATGCTTTTGCCCCATTCCATTTATTTACTTTTTATCCATTGTTTTTGAGAAAAAGTAGGAATTGCATTTTTAAACTTATCAAAGGTGAATAATGAATAGCATGATATTTTGTATATAATAGCTTGCATATTCACAAGTGGTTGTTAATTTAACTTGTGAGTTCTATTAGTCAGTAACCTTTAGCTTGAGCCCAATTGGTCTCCCCAACCTTTCATTTTCAGGTCCAAATGGTTCTTTTTTAACTGTTTCCATTAAGCAACCATTAGGGGCCATTTGCACCAACTCTTTTAGCTTTATTTTGAGGACAAAGTTTTCAAATCACTATTCTTGCCTTTTTCCCACTTATCTCGTGACTAATGTTTTTACAAATCACGTAGAAATATAAATATACACCAGTTTAGATGTTAAGTTATTCTTCACATTATCACAGAGAAATAAAAAGAAATATTTCATCACATACAAAAAGAAATTTAATATTTATATTTATGCTATTTTTTTAAGTAATTTTTATTTTTAATTTTAGAAAGATACTAACTTTTATAAATCTAAATATTAGAGCTATGATCCTCCCTTTTTATATCTATTATTTTAGCTTTTGATTGATTTTGTTTTTCGTTCCTTTTTAATGCAATGTAATACTATGAGATTGCAACAAAACCGTCCAAAGTAATCAAACTATTGAAACTATTCAAATAGAAAATGGCAGTCTGTTTTTTGGTTGAGCATTAAACCAACTTCATCCAAAGTCCCAAACTTTGAAGATATATATATATATTTAATTCAAGTATATACTTCAATTTTATATGAATAGCAAATTAGCTGGAAATAGTTTCTCTTACAAATAAGTGAAAAGAAGAAATGGTTTTGCCAAATTTATCCCTGAAATAAAATTGGATAATGGTGGTGCAACTAGTTGACTAACAAAATGCGTTAATTAAAAAAAAAACACTTGAGCAGGAACAAGGAGATCTTCGATCAGTCAAAGTGCAAAACTTCTTTATAGTTTTTTACAAATGCCTCCACGTCCCAAAAGAGAGAAAAGGCCTTGTCGATATACAAGAATAAAGATTATTTTCTCAATCTGCCCTATATATTGTATAATAATTTAATAATTCTATCTATTTGGCGTCGCCTAGTAGTTTTGCAAGGACAGACCTGTGTCTTCATCCATTCCTTTAATTATTTGTGGGAATATCATAGGAAGTCCCTTGGTTTAGTTAATAAAATCTTGTCTTTTTCTTTAAGGTTGAGTCATTATAGTTAATTTATTTTTAGTGACATCTTCTTGCAATGTCTTTAATCTAGTTCACTTTCAACAGGTCATGAAAAACTCACTGGATTAAAAAAGCTTGAATTCCTAGATTTTAGTCATAATCTCGACGGGATCAATGACACAGATATTCAATCTGTATTGAGTAAGTTTTGTTCTCATATGTTTAGTTAGTTTATTGATCTTGTCACATTTAAATATCATATATGTAGCGATACATAAATTGGTGCACTCTTAGGTGCCTCACTAACCTATTTCAATACATTTTTCCATAGATCTAAATGATTTTGTTAGTCTGAAAGAGCTATATTTAGGACGCAATGAATTTCGGAGCTTTGGGGAGATCTACGGTATATCTTTCAATTTCCTTGTTCATTGGTTGGAATGAGAATGAACGTGTCCTTTTTTCAATTTCTTTCTTTACATGTCATTAACAGGCGCGGGGAAGCATGAATCAGATTGTATAGAATTAAATGATGATATAACTTGATGTGAATTAATTTCAACATATAAACAGGATTGAAAAATCTAGAGGTCCTTGATATCAGCCACAATCACTTCAATACCAGCATTTTCTCATCACTTCAAGGGCTATTATCACTGAAATCTCTAGATCTATCGCAGAACGAAATAGAAGGATTCCTACCAATAGATGGTTAGTTCCATGACCTTATATATTTTTGTTCTGTTGTTATTTCGATACATAAGAACATTGAATTCTCAATTTATTCAATATATTCCTTGGGAAAGATTTATATTTCATTTGGTGCATGTGCTTATTCTTCTATTTTTATCCAGAGTTGCATGCTTTGAATAATTTGTAGTGTTGGATCTAATTGATAATCCTGTCACCAGTTTCGTTGCTTCAAAAGGTATGAACACAGGCACAACTAATTTATTTGTTTATTTATCATCATCATCACTATCGCCATCATCATGAACTCTGACATTTAATGAAGAACTAGCTTTCTCTATTTTAGAAATCAAAAGTAGGCATCGTCTTCAAGGGCTAGGATTAGGTGGCAAACACTTTTCCGGAAATAATATTACCAAGATGCTAGAATCTTTGAGGGTATTTCCAAACCTCAAGAATCTTTGCCTCTGGAATGGCAATATGGAGGGGATAACGCTTGCACGTTATGGTAATTAGCTAAAGAATTCCAACTAAGTGACATTCATGTACATTAATTAATTCATTGCCTTTCTTTCATATAAAAGAATTTAGGCATTTAAGACAACTAGAAGGATTGTTTCTGGAGTACTCTTTGGTGGATCAGAACTTTCTTGAGAGCATTGGAGTCTTTACTTCTTTCAAATATCTAAGTTTGTCTAACTGTGGACTCAACGGCACTCTTCCTAACCGAGTTAAAGTACTCGTCACAACATACATAATTTCTTCATTTGAATAGAATTTTCCATTTGTTAGATTTATTAGCACAGAAACGTAAAATGCGTATACCTTCCACGCGTCGGTTCTTTTCTCCAGAAGTATATATATTCTAAAAGAGTCTTTTAAATTTGATATAAAGAAAGAAACCAGAGGACTACTGGCCTCCATAGATGAGTCTTTTAACGACCACCATTTTGTTCCTTTACTTGGTCCCAACAGGTTGTACAGGTTATAAGTTAATATCTTTACATTACAGGATGGTGTGAGCTTAAACATCTGGAAGAGCTTGATATTAGTTACAACAAGTTTGAAGGAAAACTTCCACCATGCCTAGGAAACATGACTACTCTTCGAATCATTGACCTCAGTGGCAATAATTTTGTTGGAAATATTGCTTCATCCCTGATTACCAGTCTCCTTTCACTTGAATTCCTCCATCTTTCATGGAATAACTTTCAAGTGCCTCTTTCTTTCGGGTCATTCTATAATCATTCGAACCTACGCGGTGTGTTTGCTGAAAACAATGAAATAGTAGCTGGCACTAAGTTGCAGAATTGGATTCCATCTTTTGAATTGGAGGAATTTGTTCTCTCAGATTCCACAGCCACAGGCCGTATAACTACATTACCTAACTTTCTTTGGTATCAATCTCAGTTGAGATGGATTGATCTCTCAGACAATAACTTGGAATTGAACTTCCCGACCTGGTTGTTAGAGAACAACACAAAACTTGAACAACTTTCCTTGAACAACAACTCTCTAAAAGGACCTGTCGAGTTGCCAGTCAATACCAATTTGAACCTGGTGGTTTTTGAAATTTCTATTAATGATTTGAGTGGGGTGGTTCCATCTCATATAAGTTCAGTGTTTCCAAATTTGGCTTTAGTAGACATGTCTAAAAATGTCTTTGATGGCAGAATACCCTCTAGTTTTAGTGATCTGAAGTCTTTGAGATTTTTGGATCTATCCAGCAACCGGTTGTCAGGAAAACTACCACATGAATTATTCACGGCTTGCTTCTCGTTGCGCTCTTTGAGGCTATCAAACAATAATATTCAAGGAGAGATATTTCCAAATGCCATCAACATCCTATCACAACTTCAGCATCTATATCTAGATGGTAATGACTTTTCTGGAACCATACCAAACACAATTTTTATTTCCACTCTAACTGTATTAGACATTAGCAGCAACCAATTATGTGGAGAAATTCCAAGAGCAGCGGGTAATTGGACATATTTAGAGGGCGTGTACATGTCTAATAACTATCTTGGAGGTTCAATCCCTGCAGAACTTTGCAAGCTTCAAGAGATTCGATTCTTAGATTTATCTAAGAACAATTTTGTTGGCTCAGTCCCGCTTTGTTTCGGCAACTTACCAAGAATATCAGACGTCTATTTGAACAACAATCATTTGGACGGTCGACTTCCATATGCTTTCCGTAATAGTTCTTCTTTGGTGACCTTGGATCTTAGAGAGAATACATTCACAGGAAGTATTCCACAATGGATTGGTAATATGTCGAACTTGAAAGCTATAATCCTCAGAGGCAATAATTTTGAAGGTGCAATCACTCACCAACTGTGTCTAATGGAGATATTAAGCATAATAGACCTATCCTATAATAGTCTTTCTGGAAATATTCCAAGCTGCTTGGGTAACCTTTCAATGAATGAAGGAATCAATCTTGGCGATGCTTATTTATCAGTTGGAATATACGGTGATCCTGATTATCCAGGTGAAATGCCTACGCTAACAACCACAGTAGTATTTGGAACAAAGAGAAATTATTATTCCTACGAGGGAAGTGTCCTTAACCTCATGACGGGAATTGATCTCTCATCCAACAAATTGTATGGTCAAATTCCTAGTGAACTAGGAAAGTTAACCGAGATTCATTCATTGAACTTATCGAACAACAATCTCAGTGGAACAATTCCGACAACATTCTCAAACATGAGCAAAATTGAGAGTTTAGATCTCTCGTATAATAACTTAAGTGGAAGAATCCCAGCCGAACTGACTGTGTTAAACTTTTTGGGATTTTTCTCTGTGGCGCATAATAATTTGTCAGGGATGATACCAGATAAAGGTCATATTGCGACCTTTGATGAACGAAGCTACGAGGGAAATGCTTTTCTTTGTGGTGGTCCATTACCTGCCTGTGGAGACGTTGAATCAGGACAACTACCACCGACAACCTCTGATGAAGAAATGGAAGAGAGCAGTTTCCTAGACATGGAGTCATTCGATGCTAGCTTTGTTGTTACTTATGTGTTGGCGCTGCTTGTTGTTGCTGCAATACTATACATAAATCTTTATTGGAGAAAAGCATGGTTTGATTTTATTGAGGTGCAGATACTCTCTTTGAGGGCAATGTTTGAATGGTAGTCATTTACACTCAATCAAGGTACGTACAAGCTAGACATATTTTTGTTACAATAAAAACGGGAAATCTCTATAAGATATAATATTTATTTGTGAATAATTTTTCTAATGAAATAGTTATTCCTTTTTTTTTTTGCTGCAGGCAAATTTACTAAGAAATAAAATTGGTAGATCAAGCACATAGTTCTGGCCTTTTGAATCTTTTGAAAATAGTATATGTGTTAGTTCCAATGCATTAGTTTTTGCTTCTTCAACAATTCAATAATAAGATGCGTATGAGTTTTTTTCTTTAACTTTTTTTTAATCATCTGGATCAACTATTTGAATGTTATGTGTTTTATCTATTATTAGAAACATAATTATTCTCTCTATTCAAAAAAAAGGGAAGAAAGAAAAAGAACCATAATTATTCTCTATGATGCAGTAGGTTAAAAAAAGAAGCATTGTAAACAACTAACAACTAAATGGACTAGAAAAAAGAAATATAATTAAGATCAAAGCGGGTTGTGGTGAAAAATTGTATGTGACAGAGTCACTCAACTTTCAACTCATTGTCATGTTGATAAATAAAATTATAATCATTTTTTGAACAAGTGTCGTAATGATTAGATACTCACGTTTTCATACGGAAGGTCTCAAGTTTACACCACACATACTCATCTCTTATTTTCCCTCTCATCCTCTATCTCCCACTTGTATTTAAACTAGTGGTTGCGACGTGTGTTGCACCTAAATTGCCTTTAATTATATTTTATAGTTTTTTTTTAACAAAATTTAATAAACTATTAATTGATTGAAAGAATTGCCAATTGAACATACTGGCTTAAAACGTAACTTGCATAAACAACAAAAATACATTTTCCTTTTCTAAATAGAAAGCAAATCAAACTCAAAATTCAATAAAAGTCAAGAAAAATTGAAAATGATTAGTCGCTAACATTTACTAACAAATGTTACTTCAAAAAAAAATAAAATAAAAATAAAATTTACTAACAAACGTCAGCCTTGCCGAAATCTTGATTAAGGCATTGTTTAACAACATTGGTGGCATGTTACTGCACTAACCATGGGAAAAAATGATTAACAATTACTACTACTGAAAAACATATTAGGCGTCAGTTGTAATTATAAATACGGGTCAGTTTCGATGTTGACGCCTATGTGAGCGACGTTCATTGTAAGTGCATAGGTGTCAGTTGTTAGTTGACGTCTAAAGGTGACAATAGGCATTGCCTAAAGTCATATTTTTTAAAAAAGAAATTGATTGGCAACCGACGCCTATATTTAATTTTTTTTTTATTTGTAAATTACTTTAGGCGCTGGTTCTTGTAGAACAACCGATGCCAATTTCTTTTTTTTTTTAATTTATGTATTTCACCATATCAATAGCTGTCAATATTCCTGTGACCGTAAAACAATAAATACACAAGCCACAGCTAGCCAAGACAACACAGTATCAACACTTACAATTTACATATACTTTAATGCAATTATCACCAACTTAATATAAATAAATCTACAAATATTACTACAAACTTTAGCAATAATGAAATCTAGCATTATAAATCAACGTAAATAAATCATTGAATTAAAATAAAACCAACCATTGAATATAAATGAATGTACTCCAAAAATTAATAACTATTATATTACTATATATATATATACACACACACATATACTCCTCCAATCATCACCATCTTCTTATAAATCTAACTACAACCAATAGTTAAGACCAAAAATCACGTACAATTTTGAGAAAGTTATCGGCCCATAATTCTCGAACCTCATCTATATTCGCTTAAATATATGATTCAGTTTCATATGCTAACAACAAAAAAAAAATATAATTATACTTTATTAATAAAATAAATACATGAATGATTAAATAATTCTTAGTATTCAATAAATATTTATACAGTATCAACATATTCTTTCGTGCCAAAATATAATGTGACTATCTCGTACATATTTCTTATCATATAGTAGCCACACTCGTCAGATGCGGGTTGCTGAGCGCACTAAAATTTCGAGATCGGAAGAGCGTCAAATAAATATTCGTAATTGAATCACTAAAATTTGAAACTTCAATAGTTGTTGTAACATTTAGAGGATATTTTCATACTTTGATTGTTGTCTACATAAAACTTTTTTTCACTATTTTTCCTGATGCCCGCAATGTTTTAAGCACCCTAAAGTTATAATACACACACGCGCACACATATATCTATAAGTTAAACAAGCTCAAACTTAAAAAAAAAAAGGAATAATAGAAATAGTTACTGATAATTGCTTATACAGTTAACTGCAGCCTGATAGGCAATTTGCGCCCGTTATCCTCCTAAGAGTCAAAGAAGTACGTCATATTGCTTTTAAGGCATAGCACCAGTAGCATCCAGTGGTTTCTAGAATAATTTATAAGAATATAAGTTTGAATATTTAGCCACAAATAACACAAATTAATTCAAGGCAAAACAACAAATGAACAGGTGCAACGATTATGCCCCATAAAATATGGTGCTAGAATATACTTTTTATCCACCATTTCTCCCATTGCATGGACCATGTGCTCATAACTCTTCTATTGAGTAGAAGCATAATTAATAGCCCCAACCAGCGATGGACAAAGAAATCCAATATTTTGAATCTCGAATTCCTCGCACAAATTATGTAGGTACCTGAAATATATTGTACCAAACGTGAAATGTCAAATTAAAAATTACAAGATCCTTAACGGATAGCTCAAATGCATGCCAATCTGGATAGTTTATATGCACATGAATCCAAACCACACTCCTCGTGTACTTGCCTAACTCTGAAGCAAATGGCTCAATAGGCCCACTGCATCCTATTTCTTCTTCAACTTCTTGTAAGTAGATGGACCTCTCGTCCACTTCTTTTTGCTGCTAGTCGTATAACCTATTGCACGTGAATTGTCAGCTATCAAAAGCGCTCACTACACGTCTCTACCTACATACAAACATAAGCACAATACCTTAGTATTACAACATTGTAATAATTCATCATACATGTATAATAATAAACAAAGCTACAAATAAACCAACAAGATATTAGCACAAACAAGAGAATTAGCAAGGCATGTGTAACGTAAAATGCAAATGATTTTACACGACGATGCTATCATGAGCGATGGTCAACCCACATGCCCTCCTCATGATACGAATACATGTAATTTGTGTCTACGTTATCATCTCCTGTAGCCATATGTTTTATACCAACAGAAAAGAGAGGGGCACTACTACAAAATAACACAATAGGCGTCAGTTATATTGATGAATAGGCGTAGGTTTTGAAGACGACGTATATAGGAACGACATACATTGCAAAGGCATGGGCGCAGGTTGTTAGACGACGTTTAAAGGTCACAATAGGTGTTGGTTGTTGTGAAACAACTGACGCCTAAAGTCAATTTTTTAAAAAAATTATAAAAAGAAATAATAGGCGTCGGTTGTAGTGGTACAACCAACGCCTATTGTTTACTTTAGGCATCGGTTCAAGCCTATACAACTGACGCCTATTATATTTTTTTAATTTAAAAATTAATTAGAGAATGTAATCTGACAGAAAAATGGATAGAATTGTATGCATATATCACAAATCAACAATCCATATCAAGAAATTTAATGTCACAAACTCAATTGAAAATTAAGTTTTAAATTACACAAAAAAATTTGGCTTTTTTATTTTTCCATGCTAGGAGAAATCAACCAAAAAATATGAATGCTACTGTACCATTGTCCCGCCACCGCCCCAACTTCTCATTCACGACTGCTCTACCATTGTTTTCGCAGTTGTTATACCAATCGGCGCTCACATCCTTACCACAGAAATATAGAGTACAACTTCCCTTTCATGTTGCCATGTCTCTCTAAAAAAAGGCACTCCCTCTTTGAAACTTATGATAAGTCTTTAGTTTCAAACGGAGCTACCCAGCCTTCTCTGGCACCGTAAAGAACCCGTACCTGAGGTAATTAAAAGCTAGAGCTTCAAGCGGAGAATCCAAAGCGTTCATCGTCTCTTCAAACAAATCGAATGGATACTACACAAAGAAAATATGGAAAAAAAATTAGAAAACCATAACCCATAAATTTGTGAATGCAAATAAAAGGCACAAAAGAATCTGAGAGTGGAGAGAATGAGTGCAAAAATTATGGTTTTTTTAATCTCTATGCATTTCAATGTTAAAATAGGGAGAAAGCACCGGTTACATATTGAAATAGAAAGGGGGAGAGTACAAAAGTCAAAGAAGAGTGTGGTTGCGTGTGAGCAAAATTTGCAAAAAGCAAGTCTGCACAAAGGGTGACAGACGTTGCGTGCAAAAAGTCAAAGTAAAATAAGGACTGGCAAACATGGGCCAATGCTTTTATATTAATATATAATATATGTTAATATATTTGGATGAAATACACGTCCGATCCTCTTTAGGAACCGACGTGTATTTTAAAGCATAAGCGTTGGTTGTCAGTTGACAGCCGACGCCTATGGTTTTTTTACATTATAAACGTCAGTTTTTTAGAGGAACCAACGTGTATACTAATACTAATAATTTTAAATTGCCACCATATTATGTTTGTGCGTCATTTCTTTCACAAATCGAGGCACATTCTCATTTCTTTTGTCAAAATCTGTAGTAGTGGGGTTTCGTCAAATTGATCATACTCTTCTTCTATACGTCTCTTGCCTTGAAAAACGACTGACCACTTAAGCTCAGTAGGATCAACAATGTAGAAGACTTGCTTTATTTGCGATACAAGTATAAAAGGCTCATCAAGATAGCATAGTCGACCAAAGTCTACCAGAGTGAAACCTAATTCATCAACTTGAACACCACAGCGGTTTTCAACCACTTACAGTGAAAAAGAGGCACCTTCAAAACCTTGTAGTCTAATTCTCAAATTTCTTCAATGACATCATAATACGAAATTGCAGCATCAACTGGCTCCACGATTGACACTAGAATATTCTGATGAAAGTACTACTAACGTCACTTCACTGTTCTGCATCTTGCTCTTGGTGTCTTGGCATTCAGTATAAAATGTGTACTCATTAATATCATAGCCTTCATAAGAAGAAACATCCGCCCCAGAGCCGTACGCTAACTATCTTATTATTTCTGTAATCACCGTCGGCATGTAGGACAACTGTTGGAGCACTCTATCTCTGAACCATATTATAAATGTGTGATTATGTTCATTAGTCAGTCACATCTCACCTTTCGAAGGATCCTGAAGCCTTAACAACGAAGTGTGCTCGTCCAAATATGCGTGAATTATAGTAAGGTGCTGTAAGACAAGAAGGTGTGCTTTATCTCACATTTCGGCCCTGGGCAAGATTGATTTGAATCTAATCGTACCTTTACCTCTAAGTCTCCATTCGTGCCATGATTTAGGAATACCAATGACTTCAATACCATCTAGGTAATTTGTAGAAAATTCAATAGCATTCTCAACAGCATAACCTTCAATTATACTCCCTTCTGGTCAAGATCGACTTCTCACATATCTTTTCAAAATATCCATGTATCTCTCAAATGGATACATATATCTCAAAAACACCGGACCACAGATCATAATTTCTCTAACCAAGTGAACAATTATATGCACCATAACGTCAAAAAATAATGGCTAAAAATACATTTCTAACTCGTATAGAGTGGTAACAGCATCGGCTTGCAAAGCATCCAACATCTCGTTATCAACGATCTTGCAACAAATTGTGTTGAAGAAGAAGCAAAGATTAGTTATGACATGTCTAACATGCTTTGGCAGTATAACTTGTATTGCAATCGGCAAGAACTGTTGCATTAAAACATTAAAATCATGATCTGAAGAAGTTTTGATGGAACCTTAACAGCATTCAGACATTCACAAAAGCTAGTTTTCTCTTGTTTAGACAAAGTATAACATATATACGACGAAATGTACGTTTTTCAAACTCCTACGATGCTAACTGCTCCTGTATCCCCATTTCTACCATGTCTTTTCTAACTTTGATACCATTTTTAATCTTTGCAGGAATATTCAATAACGTTCTAATGAAAATATCGCACACAGTTTTCTCTACTTGCATTACATCGAGACAATGTCTAACTCAGTATAATAGATCCCAGAATATAGATCGCTTATTCTATATACTCTTTTATGGAGGCTTAGAAGCTTTACCATACACAGCATTAACATTTTTAACACACATAATATTAACATTTTTAACCTTCTATAAATTTCTTTTCCTGTTAACGGCAAGCGGGCTACTCGAGTCTTGGTTCTCGTATTGAAAGCCTTTTCTTCTTTCGATACGGGTGGTAAGATGGAAGAAAAATCTGATGACTCATGAACACATTTTTCTTGCAGTTATTCAACCAAAGATCAATCATCGCATCTTCACAAATGGCACGCTTTGGCTCCTTTCGTAGTATAACCTAAAAAGTTACCGTATGCTAGAAAGTTATTTATTGTGCAAAAAATCATTAAACGTAATGTGAAATGCATCTGGCTATGTGCATCAAACATCGACACACCGTCGTTCCACAACAACTTTAAATCATCGATAAGTGGCGTGAGGTATACTTCTATATCATTTCCGGCTGTTTAATTAGGCCCCAAAATCAACAATGACAATATTATGTACTTCCGCTTCATACACAACTAAGGAGGAAGATTGTCGCACACTAAAAGAAATGGTTAAGTGCTATGTTGACTACGCATATTACCGTGCTGGTTCATTCCATCTGTACATAATCCAATCCTAAGATTCTTATCTTTACCACTGAATTTAGGAAACATCCTGTTTATATTCATCTACTGTGAAAAATCGGTCGGGTGTTTGAGTTTTCAGTCTTCTTTCCTCCAATCAGCATGTCATCGCATTTTTTTCGCATCTTTATTATCAAACAAGTGTTTGAATCTAGGTATTACGGGAAGCCAGAGGGCCTTTCTTATCCCGACGTTTATCATGGCTGTTATTTCTCTTACACCGTGATGCTACACACTTTGGATACTCATGCAAATCCTTGTACTCATGTTAGTACAAGGTATAATCATTTGGACATGTATGTATCTTCTCAATCTCCATACCCAACGGGCGCAACAATTTTTTTGCCTCGTAAGCCGAGCTAAGAAACTCTTTATCCTAAGGAAGCATGTCTCTTAGAAGCTCCAATAAGCCTGTGAAACTCCTATCACTCCACCCACTATTTGCTTTCAAGTTATATAATTTAAACACAATAGACAACTTTGTGAACTTTTTACATCTAAAAAATAAAGGCTTTTCGGAGTCGGTGAATAAGCCATCAAAAATTTAAGGAGCCTCATTGAAATTATCTTTTAAATCACGCATCATTTCATCTATCCGGTCTTTCTAGACATCATCATTATCATCTATGGCCACATTAATCTCATCACTTTTATTTACCGTGTTCCCCTCTTGAGCACTCTCATTGTCACTAGTACTCATCTGAGGAAGTAAATCCTCACCATGCCAAGTAAATCTTCACCATGCCAAAACCACTGCGTGCAATATTCATTAAAACCACGCCTAATCAAATGGCACTTCACTTCTATATAGCTACAATACTTTTTAAGATTCTTACAATCGCGACAAAAACAAGCCATCAATTTTTCCCGTTTCCTTTTTTCTATTATCTTTGGCAAATTTTACAAACTCTTCAATTCCATTCAAATATTCTAGTGTAGTATGTCTCCTATACATCTAACTCCGATCCATATATATCTCACGACCTATTAATTAGAGGGCCAAAACAAGAGTTACTCATTTTTAACGGGTAAATTTTTCTTACTTTTCAAAAGATCGTTATGTTATTTGATTCTCTTAATAAAACAGACCAACAATACTTGTTAATTATATATTCATCCTCATCGTACACTTAATCAAAATGATTTCCAATATTTCATTATAAAAATTTAACCCATCGTCAATACTTGTTAATTAGATATATTCATTTAGATAACAAATTTAATCAAAAAATATTTACATTATTTGATTTTATTTATTTTACTTGTGCATCAATACTTCTCGGCCCACTTGTAATATTGAAATTTAATCAAAGAACTATTACATTAATATTTGTCTTCCCTAAAGTACTTGGCCATGTCACAATCTTTTTACGCTCCTATATTGACATCATAAATTTAATCAAATAATTTTTAGATTTTTCGATTTTTTTACTTTACTTAAATTTCAACATTTATTAATTACTTATCTATTCTCATTACAATTTTAGTTCAAACCAATAATATTAATCTATATGTAAAATACTACAGTAGTGTGAAAAACTTTCAACAAAATATCCAAACACTTCTAATTTTGCAAATAGCCCCCAACCTTCAAATTTTGCGCTAGACACCTCTAACGTTTGTTTATTCCTTTGAGATGACCCTTGCCAGCCAATTCTGTCCAAATGCCATGTTAAAATGTTGCATGGTCTACATAAGGCTGTTTGGAATAGTTTGAAAATTTATTAGGTTTCTATTGTTGTGTTACGAATTTTTTTACATGTCTTGGACGTGAATTAGATTGAGTATTTTTTTTTGGGTATTCTTTTGCATGATGAGGTTACGACTATTGAAAACATTTTTAAATTTTTATTGGGTGATGCTCTTCCGATCTAGAAGTCGACTCACATGAATTATCTAAACACAGTATATTTGTTAAATAGAATTAATTGAAAAAATTATTGGACAGATCCGACAATGAGAAACCTTTCAGCCAGGTTTATGTTTATCTAAAATGTTTTAAACTCATTAAGATTTCCATACTAATAGAAACCATGTTGCATTTCTTAAGAGAGAAGGTAGGATTTTCAGTTTTGACAGGCAATGATAAATAATAAAGCATCTTAATAATTTAATAGACACATATGCTCCTGGAGGTGAAAAAAATGTGAGCAACACATTACTTTAGTAGCAAATTTGGATGGAATTGGACGGCAAGGGCCATTTCCAAAGGAATCAGCAAAGATAGGGGTGTTCAATGCAACAATAAAAGGTTAGGGGCCATTTGCAAAGCGAATGTAAAGGTTAGGGGCCATTTGCGTAATTAAGCCGAATTATGAATCATCTATTCCCACTCTCTTGGTTCATCCGAAACTTTCTTTCTTTTTCCCCCGAAAGAACATAACAAATCTTTAATACAAACCTTTTCCCTTAATTAATATGAGATTTCTTACTAGTACACAGAAGAGCAAAATTAACTTGATAACAATCTCGAATTACCTCCTCAGGTGATCCAGAGTCTTCAAGTAACTTGAATAGATGCAAAAATTTATTAATGTTTCAAAAGTATTTCATACACTTTGATCTAACGGTATACTACAAGAATTCATTATTATCAGTGCTCCAAAACCCCACCCCATCCCCACTTTTTTTTTTCTAATGGTGCATTTGAATTAAGTTGTTTACGTTTTTAATACATTGTGACTAACAAATTATTACACCATGTGCATTATATATATATATATATATTATGTAATACTTTACGTATTATTTCATTATTCTTTAAAATATATTCGTTACCAACTCTTTTATTGAAAATTAATTTTTTTCTTCTTCTCCTTTATTTTGCAGTATGTTTTAAAACTTAGCTATAAAACAAGGCATTTTTATTTACATTTTACAAAAATTTGTATTTTTATAGAAGAAATAATTTTACTCATTGCTTCTTTGAATTTTTCTTGCATAGTAAGACTGATGCAAAAAATAGCAATAAAATAATTTGATGTCCTTATTTTTTTTCAAAAGTTTACATTTACATCATTAACTTATTTTTGTCATATTTTCTATTTTTAATCTTTTATTAATTGTGAGATCTTTATATATGACATTTTGATTTTAAATATTTTGCTGTTAGAACTTTTTAAATTTTTTTAATAAATAAAAAAGTAATATCTATAAAGTAGAACCATATATTTTTGCAAGATTCTAAGTACAAAAACTGTTAGAGATATAAATATGAAATGATAATTTTGAGAAAATATATGATAAAAACTGTTAGAGATATAAATATAACAAATAATCAAGATTGGGATTCTTCCCTCAAATATGTGGTTTGGATATCGAAAAGTTTAGTGTATATATATTTTCCCTAAAACAAAGCATAAAAAAGGAAAAGAAAAATATTGCAAAACGGCACAAGTATAAAGTAGTTCATTTGATTTTTCTTATTTATTGAGTAAAATTTATTCACCAAAGGATAAGAACCAATTCATCTATTGAAAATTTGAAATTATTTATAATTATTGTTTGTTCAATTAAATGAAAAATTAATATAATAAATTTTCTAACTTAAGTTTATAACTTATCAGGGAAGAAAACAAACTTAAAAAAATTTACAAGATTCTAGCAATTAAAAATTGGGTTAATTTGACAAATCGTTCCCAATTTTCGGGCTAAGAATCGGTTTCGTCCCCAACATTTTCTTCACACCCCACAGCCCCAACATTTGATAAATATACACAAATCGTCCTTTTTTCGACTATTCCATAAATTTTTTAACAAAATGATGATTATACCCTTTAAAATTTTTAAATTTTTTAAAAAAAATTTTAAAAATAGTAAAAAAGTAAAAAAATAAAACACTTAACTCACCCCAACCCACCCTCCCCCTCTCCAAGATTGACAGCTGAAAATGCTACCATTTCGGCAGGTGGCCATTCCACTGCCAGAATGGCAGCATTCTGGAGGCAAAAAGGGGGTGAATCCTCCACCTTCTGGTAGCAATTACTGCCATTTATGGTAGCAAATGGGGAGAGGGGGATTCACCCCCTTTTGGCCACTGAAAATAGCAACCAATGCTGTCGTTTCTAGCAGCCAAAGTGCTGCCATTTCGCCGGAAACGGTAGCCAATGTTGCCATTTCTGACAGCACAAATAGGAAGGGAGTTTCCCCCCATTTTGTTTGGGGGGAGGAGTTGTGCTGCTAGAAATAGTAGCACTTTTGCTACTGAAAACGACAGCATTCCCACGACCAATTGAGAGGGTTGCCCCTCATTTTGAACACAAGATTGGAAGAAAACTCCCTCCAATTCTGTGCTGTCATTTCTGGCAACACTTTAGTTGTCGGAAATGACAACATTTGGCAGTCAAAACGGGGTGAATCCCCACCCCCATTTGCTGCCGTAAATGGCATCATATTTTGCTGCCATTTCTGGCAGCACATAGAGGGGTCACCCCTCTTTTGCCTCTGAAATGCTGTCATTCCGGCGGCAGAATGGCCAGCTGCCAAAATGGTAGCATTTCCGGCGGCTAATCTTGGAGAGAGGGAGGGTAGGGTGGGTGGGTGTTTTCTTTTTTTTTTTATTATTTTTTAAATTTTTTTTCAAAACAATTTAAAATTTTAAAGGGTATAATATTTATTTTGTTAAAAAAATTATGAAATAGTGGACAAAAAGACGATTTGTGTGTATTTATCAAAAGTTGTGGGGTGTGAAAAAAAGGTTAGAAGCAAAACCGATTCTTAACCTAAAGGTTAGGGACGGCTTATAGAATTTTTATAATTTTTATTTTTCTAGGTCTAAGTTGTTTTATGTTCCATTAAATAAAGTACCATATGTACGCCAAGACTCAAGTGGTCTTTCTGCCACCTAGGGGAGGGGGGCTTATGTGGTCTAGTGGTGATCTAAGTAGGTTATCCACACCCTAGGTCTAGAGTTCCATTCTCCACTATGACGTTCTTTGTAACAAATTAATAATATTCAATAAAATAAAACACAAAATGGAAAATTTATTAGGCTATCTCCAACCCTTGTACTTTATTTTACAACACCAATATTTTAAAATACAATATAACATACCTATTTTAAAAAGCTTCTCTAATCCACATACTTTATATCTTCTCTATAACTATTTTTTTCTATTTTTCTTTAATACATCCAACCATTAACATATTTTTTTCCAGTTTGTGGCACATAGTTTGTGTTGTGTTTGCTTTTCAATGTTTTAGGGAATGTTTTTTTTTTTTCATTTACAACCTAACAAATTAATTTCATTTGTTTCTACAAAAATTAATACATCAACGAGAACCAAATTAGGCAAAATAATTTAGATTACATAAATAATTAGTGTGAAATCATTTACAAGTGCTCGGGAATAACACTATTAAAAGATGAAACCAACACAGAATAATAAAATCTAGAAAAAATCAAATCATACACGTGAAATGAAGAACCGTTATTCCAAAAAAAAAAAAAAATAGCAACACGTGAACACAACAAAAAGTAAATAAATAATATACATGTCATGGCATTTTTGTAACTAAACAGAAATGCCATAACATTTCCAAGTTTGGCGCACCACTATAGCAAATTGCAAAATAACGTGCCAAAGGGAGTCTCCATTTTAACTTATGGTTGGGGATGCTTTTAAATTCTAAAAATAAAGTATGCAAGTTGTAAACATACCATAAATAGAGGGGTTTTTTTTCTTTAAATTTCCTTTTAATAATTAATGTTTGTTTTTCCCTAATAGTTTTTTTTTTTTTTTAAATACATGGGGAGATAGAGGAGGGGAGGGATAATAGGAAAGATGTATGTGTGATCCGAATCGGAGACCTCTCGCCTGAAATGTGAATACCCAATAGTTATTATTATAGAAATTAAACAGATTTTTTCAATTATTATTCTTTAATTCTAAAATAAAAACATGAAGATAAAAAAAATGTAGATATTTCAGAAAGACTTTGGCCTAAGTCTTCTTAGTCCATTATTAATTAGAAAATGGCGTCAATGGAAACAAAATGACTTGCAGTGGTATATTTGTCTCACATGGCTTTGATTGATCGCAAAAAGAGATCATAAAGGCCATGGAAAATTTGCACAACAACGACAAGTTGATGAAGAAAACAAACAGACATTGACTTGTTAGATAGCGGGATAGGATGGTAACTAACAAGGTAATTGTGAGTAACATCATCATCAAATTAATACTATCTCTAATATACAAAGGTCAACAATCTTTTATTCTTTTTATGTGGTTTTATTGATAAGATATGAACAAAATTAAAGTACCCTTGGGCCAGTGCGGTCGACGGACCGCACTGGGCCTCAGAGTGGCCCTATTAAATTTGGGCTGGACAGATTGAAAGTTCAGTCTAAGGTCCAGCCCTTCCGATCTATTGGGTTAAAATTTAAAAGGCCACTTAAGCTCCTATCTTGGCCCAAAGAATTAGGAATCACTTGGCCCAATTAAAGTTCAATTACCAAAATCAGAACAAACGCATCAGCACCCGTTGTCTCTCATCTCTGTCTCTCTTTTGGAAGTAGAACTTGGGGATTGGAAGCCTGAACCGTGGAAAAACTTCGGGTCGCGACCTTCATCTCCTGTCTCGAAGCTCGAAACCTCTTGCTCACGGTCAGTCGGTCACAGCTCACAGCTCTCTCTCTTTCGGTTTGCTTGAAGGCTGAAGCAGCCGGCCGGAAAGGAAGCAGCCACAGGGACGCAGGGAAGGCAGCGGATACAGGCGCACAGCTGATCCGGCTGTTTCTACTTCTTCCCTCGGTCTCTCTCTCGGGTCTGAGGTCAGTTAGCCTTTTGTATTGACTATTGCGTAATTATTAAGAAATAAAAATAATTGAGCTTGAAGTTTGATTATGTTTATGATTTTGGTTTTTTTCAAGCTTGCAATGAGATTTATTTAGTAGTTTTTTATAGTAAATTGTATTACTGTGAAGCCCCAAATTTTAGTTTAGGCTTCAATTTAGTAAAGGCCTAATAACCCTAACCGCTAATTTAGAAATTGATTTATATTTCAATTTAGTAAAGCCCTAATTTTTAGTTTATACTTTAATTTGGAAATTGGTTTTTTGGTTTGATATTATAAATTTTACGTAGTATGATGTTTATTTATGTTTGAAATCAATTTTTTTTATTGTAATATTTTTTATTTTCTATTTTTTAAAATTTCCGCCTCACGACCACCCTGCTGAAATGAAAAAATTTCTGACCGCACTGGCCGGAAGTCCTGGCTACGCCCATGAAAGTATATATGCATATAATTTGTAAACATCAATAGAAAAGGAATTATCAAAGTCTCATATTGCAACTGTGCTGTGAGCTCTGGTTCAAAGAAGATATAATGTATATAGTCTTCGCGAAGAATAGTATACAATAATAAAAAAAAAAAAAAAGACAAGTGCACCAAATTATGGGGTAGAGAAATTCACGGACCCCAGGCTCGAGAAATGGAAAAAATAAAAAATAAAAAGAAACAGATTTAGAGTGCTATGGAAGCTTGTAAATTTTATAATTTGTCAATTAATAAAAGGATTCATTCGACTTTGTGTCTTATAACCTAGCATGTTGAAATGGTAAAATTTCTAGTAATTCAAAAGCATCGTAAACTCAGTATTCTTGACAAATAAGATGGAACAAGTGAACTTATAGGGCCTACATAATCCATTAACTAGACCCGTATATTCATTTGTTAGTTATGTGTTTTCTTGAAGTACATGTGTCATTATATTAAGTGTTGTGCACTGATGAGTGCCTCCTAGAGTACTAGGAATGCTCTTTGTCGAAACCTCTACTTGCTTTCCAGTTTGGTTTAACAAATATTTCTTTTGAGACTCGTCCAAATTCCGATAATTATTTGTATTTGATAAACACGAAATTGTCAATTGTTCATTTTAGAGATCAACGTCAATAGAAGTGACGTGTTTGACTCTGCAATGATTTCTTCTTCTTTAAAAAGGGACACACTTCTAACAAGAGTTAGTGTGATAATAATTTAAAAAGATGGGAATTAAGTTTGAGGTATGGTTAGTGATCCTGTTCATATCATCACTAAATGGCAGTTGTTTAGGATGTTTAGAGGAAGAGAGAACTGCTCTTTTGCATCTTAAAGTAAACTAAGCTTTTACATTTTAAATCAAACATCCCCTATCGCTATCCATATGGAATGTCACTTCCTTTATGGGTGAATTCTGATACTAAATCTGATTGTTGTCAATGGAAAGGGGTTGGATGTAACAATTACACCAGTCGAGTGATAGAACTCAATCTAGAAAATTGGATACTAGGAAAATGGTGTTTCAATGCCTCAATGTTTCTTCATTTTAAAGAGCTCAAAAATCTTTCATTGTCTGATAATAACATAGTAGGATGGATTGAGAATGAAGGTATGATGCTATCTTTCCTTAATTTGGTAGCCAACTGATTTAATTTTTTTATTATTATCATATTGTCCTATTTGCTTGCCTTCTTTATTAACTTTTTAATTTTTTGAGTGACATTACAAGTATATTTACCTTCCTTACAGGTTTTGATAAACTTTTGAATTTGAGAAATTTGGTGGCCCTTGATTTGAGTTACAATTCATTTGATCGCAGTGTTTTGTCATCTCTTAGTATGCTTTCTTCTCTCAAACATCTAAAATTAGCCAGCTCTGTCTGCAATGAAGCAAGTCATGGTGAGTTAAATATATGCTTTTGCCCCATTCCATTTATTTACTTTTTATCCATTGTTTTTGAGAAAAAGTGGCAATTGCATTTTTAAACTTATCAAAGGTGAACAATGAATAGCATGATATTGTGTATATAATAGCTTGCATATTTACAAGTGGTTTTTGATTTAGCATATGCGTTCTATTAGTCACCAACCTTTAGCTTGAGCCCAACTGGTCTCCTCGACCTTTCGTTTTCAGGTCCAAATGGTTCTTTTTTAACTGCTTCCACTAAGCAACAATTAGGGGCCATTTGCATCAACTCTTTTAGCTTTATTTTGAGGACAAAGTTTTCAAATCACTATTCTTTCATTTTTTCCACTTATCTTGTGACTAATGTTTTTACAAATCACATAAAATTTTAAATATGCACCAGCTTAGATGTTAAGTTATTCTTTATGTTATCACAGAGAAATAAAAAGAAATATTTCATTACATACAAAAAGAAATTTAATATTTATATTTATACTATTTCTTTTAAGTAATTTTTTTTTCTTTTTATTTTTAATTTTAGAAATATACTAACTTTTATAAATCTAAATATTAGAGCTATGATCCTCTCTTTTTTTTATATCTATTATTTTAGCTTTTGTACGATTTTGTTTTTAGTTCCTTTTTAATGCAATATAATACTATGAGATTGCAACAAAACCGTCCAAAGTAATCAAACTATTGAAACTATTCAAAAAGAAAATGGCAGCCTGTTTTTTGGTTGAGCATTAAACCAACTTCATCCAAAGTCCCAAACTTTGAAGATATATATATATATATATATATTTAATTCAAGTATATACTTCAATTTTTATATGATTAACAAAATTAGCTGGAAATAGTTTCTCTTACAAATAAGTGAAAAGAAGAAATGGTTTGCCAAATTTATCCCTGAAATAAAATTGGATAATGGTGGTGAAACTAGTTGACTAACAAAATGCGTTAATTAAAAAAAATAAAAAAATAAAAAAAAGACCACTTGAGCAGGAACAAGGAGATCTTCGATAAGTCAAAGTGCAAAACGTCATTGTTGTTTCTTACAAAGGCCCTCACGTCCCAACAGAGAGAAAAGCCCTCGTCGATATACAAGAAAAAAGATTATTTTCTCAATCTGCCCAATATATTGTATAATAATATAATAATTCTATCTATTTGGCATAGCCTGGTAGTTTTGCAAGAACAGACCTGTGTCTTCATCCATTCCTTTAATTATTCATGGGAATATCAAAGGAAGTCCCTTGGTTGAGATTGTAAAATCTTGTCTCTTTAATCTTTAACGTTGGATTATTATAGTTAATTTATTTTTAGTGACATCTTCTTGCAATGTCTTTAATCTAGTTCACTTTCAACAGGTCATGAAAAACTCACTGGATTAAACAAGCTTGAACTCCTAGATTTTAGTTCTAATTGTTACGGGATCAATGACACAGATATTCAATCTGTATTGAGTAAGTTTTGTTCTTATATGTTTGTTAGTTTATTGACTTGTCACATTTAAATATCAAATATGTAGTACATAAATTGGTGCACTCATAGATGCCTCACAAACCTATTTCAATACATTTTTCCATAGATCTAAATGATTTTGTTAGTCTGAAAGAGCTACATTTAGGACGCAATGAATTTCGGAGCTTTGGGGCCATTTACGGTATATCTTTCCATTTCCTTGTTCATTGGTTGCAATGAGATTGAACGTGTCCTTTTTCCAATTTCTTTCTTTACATGTCATTAACAGGTGCGGGGAAGCATGAATCATATTGTATAGAAGTAAATGGTGATATATATAACTTGATGTAAATTAATTTGAACATATAAACAGGATTGAAAAATCTAGAGGTCCTTGATATCAACTACAATCACTTCAATACCACGTTTTCTCCTCACTTCAAGGGCTATTATCACTGAAATCTCTAGATCTAGTGGAGAACAAAATGGAAGGATTCATACAAATAGATTGTTAGTTCCATGACCTTATTTATTTTGGTTCTATTGTCATTTCGATACATATATAAGAACATTGAGATATGTAAGAACATTGAATTCTCAATTTATTCAATTTATTTCGTGGAAAAGATTTATATTTCGTTTGGTGCACGTACTTATTCTTCTATTTATTTTTCCAAAGTTACATACTTTCAATAATTTGATAGAGTTGGACCTAAGTGATAATCCTGTCACCAGTTTTGCTGCTTCAAAAGGTATGAACACAAGCACAACTAATTTATTTATTTATCATTTTTCTCGAATAATTCTAACATCAATGAAGAACTCACTTTCTCTGTTTCAGAAATCAAAAGTAGGCATGGTCTTCAAGTACCACGATTTGGTGGTGAACACTTATCCGGTAATAATATTACCAAGATGCTAGAATCTTTGAGGTTATTTCCAAACCTCAAGAATCTCCACCTCTCGGATGGCAATATGGAGGGAATAACGTTTGCAAGTTATGGTAATTAATTAGCTAAAGAATTCTAATTATGTGGCAGTGATCATTAATATGTACATTAATTCATTTCTTTTCTTTCATATAAAAGGATTTAGGCATTTGAGACAACTAGAAGGATTGTTTTTGGAATCCTTTTCGGTGGATCAGAACTTTCTTGAGAGCATTGGAGTTTTTACTTCTCTCAAATATCTAAGTTTGTCTCTCGTGGACTCAACGGCACCCTTCCTAACCGAGGTAAAGTACTTGTCACAACATGCATAATTTCTTCATTTGTATAGAATTTTCCAGTTGTTAGATTTATTAGCACAGAAACGTAAAATGCGTATAGCTTCCACGTGTCGGTTCTTTTTTCCATAAGTATATATATTCTAAAAGAGTCTTTTAAATTTGATATAAAGGAAGAAACCAGAGGAGTACTGGTCTCCATAGATGAGTCTTTTAATGACCACCATTTTGTTCTTTTACTTGGTCACAGCAGGTTGTACAGGTTATAAGTTAATATCTTTACATTACAGGATGGTGTGAGCTTAAACATCTGGAAGAGCTTGATATCAGGTACAACAAGTTTGAAGGAAAACTTCCACCATGCCTGGGAAACATGACTACTCTTCGAATCATTGACCTCAATTACAATAATTTCGTTGGAAATATTGCTTCATCTCCGATTACCAGTCTCCTTTCACTTGAATTTCTCTCTCTTTCAAGTAATAACTTTAATAACTTTCAAGTGCCTCTTTCTTTTGAGTCATTCTACAATCATTCGAACCTACACAGTGTGTTTGCTGAAGGAAATGAAATAGTAGCTGGCACTGAGTTGCAAAATTGGATTCCATCTTTTGAATTGGAGGAATTTGTTCTCTCTGATTCCACAGCCACACGCCGTATAACTACATTACCTAACTTTCTTTGGTATCAATCTCAGCTGAGATGGATTGTTCTCTCAGACTGTAACTTGGAATTGAACTTCCCGAGTTGGTTGTTAGAGAACAACACAAAACTTGAACAACTTTCCTTGAACTCCGATCTCTTTAAAAAGACCTGTCGAGTTGCCAGTCGATACCAATTTGAACCTGGTGAGATTTGATGTCTATTAATGATTTGAGTGGGGTGGTTCCATATGATATAGGTTCAGTGTTTCCAGATTTGGTTTCAGTAGGCATGTCTAGAAATGTCTTTGATGGCAGAATACCCTCTAGTTTTAGTGATATGAAGAAGTCTTTGAGATTTTTGGATCTATCCAACAACCGGTTGTCGGGAAAAATACCACCTGAATTATTCACAGCTTGCTTCTCATTGCTCTCTTTGAGATTGTCAAACAATATTATGCAAGGAGAGATATTTCCAAATGCCAGTGGAAAAATTCCAAGACCAGTGGGTAATTTGACATATTGAGTGGGTGTAAACATGTCCAATAACTATCTCGGAGGTTCAATCCCAGCGGAACTTTGCAAGCTTCAAGAGATTGAACTCTTAGATTTATCTAAGAACAATTTGTTGGCTCGGTCCCGCTTTGTTTCAGCACCTTAACAAGGATACTACACGTCTATTTAAACAACAATCATTTGGATGGTCAACTTACGTATGCTTTCCGTAATAGTTCTTCTTTGATGACCTTGGATCTTAGAGAGATTACATTCACAGGAAGTATTTCACAATGGATTAGTAACATGTCGAACTTGCACGCTATAATCCTCAGAGGCAATAATTTTGAAGCTGCAATCCCTCACCAAATGTGTCTAATGGAGAAATGAAACATAATAGACCTATCCCATGATAGTCTTTCTGGCAATATTCCAAGCTGCTTGGGTAACCTTGCAATGAATGGATCAATGGATACTGGCTATGATTATAGCTATGGTCCCAACTTATTAATTACTCTGGCAATCACAGTAGCATTTGGAACAAAGAGTAATTATTATACCTACATGGGACGCATCATTAACCTCATGTCTGGAATTGATCTCTCATCCAACAAACTGTGTGGTCAAATTTCTAGTGAACTAGGAAAGTTAACCGAGATTCATTCATTGAACTTATCGAACAACAATCTCCGTGGAACAATTCCGACAACATTCTCAAGCATGGGCAAAATTGAGAATTTAGATCTCTCATACAATAACTTAGCCGAAGAATCCCAACCGAATTGACCAAGTTAAGCTTTATGGGATTTTTTCTCTATGGCGCAAAATAATTTGTCAAGGATGATACCAGATAAAGGTCATATTGGGACCTTTGATGAATGAAGCTACGAGGGAAATGCTTTTCTTTGTGGTGGTCCATTGCATGCGTGTGGAAGTGTTGAATCAAGAAAACTACCACCGACAAGCTCTGATGAAGAAATGGAAAAGAGTGGTTTCCTAGACATGGATTCATTCTATGTTAACTTTGTTGTTACTTATGTGTTGGTGTTGCTTGTTGTTGCTGGAATCCTATACATAAATCCTTACTGGAGAAAAGCATGGTTTGATTTTATTGAGGCGCAAATACTCTCTTTTAAGGCGATGTTTGAATAGTAGTCTTATCCACTCAATCAAGGCACGTACAAGCTAGACATTTTTTTCTTTTTAACAATAAAAAGGGGAAATCTAGATATAATATTTATCTGTGAATAATTTTTCTAATAAAATAGTCATTCCTTCTTTTTTTTTTTTTTTGGGCAAGTAAATTTACTAAGAAATAAAATGGGTAGATCAAGCACAGTGTTCTAGCTTTTTGAGCCTTTCGAAAATAGTAAATGTACAGGTCCAATATATTAGTTTTTGCTTCTTCAACAATTCAATAATAAGATGCACATTAGTTTTTTTCTTTACTTTATTTTTTTTCAATCATCTGGATCAACTTTTTGAATGTTATGTGTTTTACCTGTTATTAGAAACATAATTATTCTTTATGATGTAGTAGGTTAGAAAAAGAACATTGTAAACAAAAAGTAACAGTTAAATGGACTGAAAAAAAGAAATATAATTAAGAAAACGGATTGTCGTTTTTCCCCCTCTTTTGGGTGGTGGTGAAAAATTGTATGTGACAAAGTCACTCAAATTTGAACTCATTATGTTGCCAAGTTGATAAATAAAATTTAATCATTTTTTGTATATTAATCACAAACCTTAGTATAATCCTTTCACATGGGTAAATCCTTTTACTATGCCATGCCACATCATAACATGGACTTCTTGTTCTACAACATATTCATTTAAATTATTATACTTAATATCGTTATGTGCTCCCTTCAAAAAAAAAAATATATATATATATATATATATATCGTTATGTGCTATAAAGTGAAGTATACAAGATGAAACAAAACAATAGTATCACCAATCTTCCTAAATGAATTTTTTTAGTCACTGAAGTTCAACAATGATAATTGTAATTGTGATTGAGCATACAAAGTTGACAATTTAACATAATCCATTCATTAAATCCTTGTAGCAACCAAAAGATCCCTTGGACTTAGCCTCAATGTAATTCTAGCAAGCGAATCGGAGGGCAATGGGTTGGGTGCGGAGCTGGTTTTGACTCAAAACCACCCTAACCCATTTTCATTTGGTTTGAGATGTTATATAACCAATCCAACCGACCTATTGGTAGAAACTAGACCAACTCAAACCGTTTCATATTGGGTTGAGAAGGTTTGCGTTGCGTTTTCTACCTTTTTTTATTTTTAAATCGCAATGGCCAGCACCAACCCACAGCAGCCAAGCAAGGACAAAAATTAGCCAATTCGATTATTACCTTGTTCGGGTTATTATGACTACTACTACTATTATTATTATTATTATTATTATTATTTTGGTTTCTCGTAATTACTTGTGCATCTCTTAGTAAATAATTTGGTGTTTTTGCAAAATTACAACCCCAAGCCCATAAATAAGTTTTGCCAGAAAATTATGATTTGCGCTAATTATAATGGGAATCAAACAATTCAATCAAAACAAATATACATAACTGGTAAATAAAAAAAAATCTACATTAGTGGTTTGAACAAGTATCGTAATAATTTGATACTCACGTTTCAGACAAAAGGTTCCAGGTTTAAATCACACCTACCTGTCTCTTATTCCCCCTCTCATTATCTGACTCCCACTTGTATTTAAACTAGTGGTCGCTACGTGTATTGCACCTAAATTGCCTTTAATTATATTTTTACATTTTTTTTTACAAAATTTAATAAACTAGTAATTGATTGAAAGATTGCCAATTGAACATATTAGCTTAAAATTAGATTGCATAAACAACAAAAATACATTTTGCCCTTCTAAATACAAAGCAAAACTCAAAATTCAACAAAACTCAAGAAAAATTGAAAATGATTGTTCACTAACATTTAATAACAAATTAGATTTTTACCCATGCGTTGCACGGAAAGATATCTTATCAAATTATCAACATAAATATCAATAATTAGTTTTAATGAATTATGAAAAATAATAAGGAAACATAATTTTCCATCTCCGTTTTATGTCATCTTATAATAAGTAAATATACAGTAAATTGAAAGCAATTAAACCGATCTAGCATCATATGGTATGACATCATATGATGTCAAATACTACATGGTGATAGATCATTTTTATAATTAATTGACATCAATAAAACAAATAAATTTATTTACTCTATGATACATAATATTTATTTGTGAATAATTTTTCTAATAAAATAGTCGGTCTTTTTCTTTTAAAAAACAATAGGTCTTTTTCTTTTTTTGATTGGAACAATCACTCTTTTTCTGTTGCAAGCAAATTTACGAAGAAATAAAACAATAGATCAAGCACAGAGTTTGCTTTTTGAAAATGGTAAATGTATCAGTTCCAATGTACTAGTCTGTGCTTCTTCAACAATTCAAAAAGAGTTTTTCTTTATTATTATTTTTTTTTTTTTAAGATTTTGAATGTTATGTGTTTTACCTATTATTAGAAGCATAATTATTCTCTATGATTTAGTAGGTTAGAAAAACAAATAAGGTAGACAAAAAGTAATAATTAAATGGGAATAGAAAATGAAATATAATTTAAAAAAAAAAAAAAAGCTTATGTGTGTGTCTGTGTCCGTGTGTTTCTTTAATTTCTCTTTCTTTTTTTTCCGGTTGGTCGTGTTTTTTTTTTTTTTTTTTTTTTTGGAGGGGGGTGGTTTTGGAAGGGTGGTGCTAAAAATTATAAGATTTAAAGATAACAAAGTTAGTAAGTTACTCAACTTTGAACTCATTGTCACGTTGATAAATAAATTTAATTATTTTTTGTAGATTAATCATGAAACTTATTATAATCCTTTTAATAAACTAAAGATTACGTGACATAGTCTAGTTAAGGAACCATTGTGATTCAGTCCCCAAGCGAAATAAAATAATGATGTAGCCAAACTAGATGTTGACACACAACAACGGAGGGTACTCTTTTATTAGGCCATATCATAGCCCGTGTTACTAAAAAGCTCTTGATCCGCTTCTGCAAAATATAGAGTACAAGAAGATTGACACTCAAGAGCTTCCAGGCAATTTTATGAGCCACATCATTCCCTTGGCAACGAGTAGGTTGAAAGTCTTAGAAATTGCTCCTCTTCATCAAGTTACGACAATCATTAATCATCATCACTAACTTACAGAAATTCTCTTCAATCGACTGAACTTTATCCACAATCAATTTAACATCAATTTCAAAAATTACCTAACGGTGATTAAGCAAAAGGACCCATGCATTGTATAGCTTCCCTTAACGCCATTGCCTCTGCTTCTTGAGGTGAAAAATTCGTAGTAAATTTCAACGATCATCAAAACATTTTAGGATATATATTGGATTTTTATGTATTTTCTAGGATGTGAACATTTTATGAAAACTATTAAGTAAACAAGTAAGATAAGATTGCTTCGTGTTTTGCATATGCTGTTTGTGTCTCATGATCTACATCTAGGAACAATAAATGAGTATATATGCTTTTTCATTTTGAGGATGAATCCCATTCTGGCGCCATTTATGGTACCATACAACGGGGCACACCACATGGAAAATCACAACCATGTGGCGTGCCTCGATGCATGTCATATGGCTGTATAGTGTCATAGAGTGCCATATGAACTCTTGCTTCTCTTTTCCCCCACTGGGATTTGGGATTGAAGATCGATACTCAATCCACAACAACTATAGAATGCAAATAAATCAAACAAAGAAATGATTGGAGAAAAGAAAGTCTCAAGTGTTAGATTCCTAGATCCACGGGAAGTAGTACCTTAGAGCATCCACATTAATAGTATTAAAATTAACTATCCACATAAGGAAAAATTAGAGTTGTTAGTGATTGTTAAATGACACTTAAGTAAGTTAAATTTAACTATTAACATGTACCACATTGATAGCTCTAAATAAAAGTGTTAAATTTAATCATCAATTTAATAACTAAATAGTGGACCAATTATAATTTAATTAAAATAAAAAAGAAGAAATAATACTAAATAAAGTGTTAAGTCTGTTGTTAATTTTAACAATAAAACTAACAACTTGTTAAATTAAATGCTTTTAGCAACTACTTTAACCTCTCCAATAGAGGTTGTTTTTTGAGTTGTTAACTAGCAACTCCACTAACAGCCTACTTTAGCAGTAATAATGTAGATGCTCTTATATCCTTCCTTGGAAAAACAAGTGAAACTACCCAAAGTGGAGATTGAGAAAAAAAATTCTTACTCATGAATTGTAGTTGCTATTTTCGGGGTTGCTTGCATAAAAACAGTTACTTTTAATTTGCTAAAACGTTAAATCTCTTATTAGTTTTATGTTTTCTTTTTTCTTTTTTTTTTTTGAAATATGTTTTCTTTTTGATATATCATCGAAAGTAATATTTATCAGTCTCCTAAAGCATGCTTTATAAAGTGAGTCTTTCAGTTGATGCACTTCTATGGTATGTCTATGCGTTCCTTAACTTTATTGGTTTGAGGTTTGGTAGGAATAGAAGATATGATACTTGGAAAATGTTCATCACAGTTGTCGTAAATTTGAATACTAAAGAAAAATTGAGGGAAAAGGTTGTGTACTTTATCTTAGGAATCTCTGATTTATTTACATCTTTATAGAAGCTGTTCTCCTTCTATGATATTGAACTTGAATTCAGTTTGAAGTTCTTCTACTTATGATCGTTGTTTTTGTGTTAGCACATATCTCTCCTTACCTATATATTCATTTTGAATGCTGAAGATATGCATATTTTTTCTCTTACACTATATGAACTATTTGTTTCATTTTCTAACATTTCATGTTTCAATAAAGAAAGTGTAGTCAAGAATATAGAGAAGACTGAAAGCAAGAAAGCAGATTTGGTGAACATGTCTTATTCTATGGGGAATGCCAATTAATAGCTATCTACTATGTCTCAAGAATTTGCTGTGTGGGAGTCTTAGTATATATTTTTATTCTTTATGCCATGTTTGTAATTGGTTGTAGGAAAATACACTCATCTAGAGCTTTGCAGTTATGATGGCTTTTATAAATTATTATTATTGACACAAAACTTTTAGTAACAGTTTTTAGCTCATTAATTGATCTACTACTTCATAAAAATATAAAGATATGACTAACTTACGGGCATCGCATGTGCCTACACCAATATTCATTTTGTAATTTTCCATTAAAGCCTAGTCTAAGAGAATATTAGTTTAGCCCCTAACGATTTTATATTTCCATTCAAACTTCTAACCTTATGATTTATTTAAATTAGTATATTCCATGTTTCTGAATTTTATTATTCCAAGCATTGAAGTTCTGGTTTTATTCCAATTAGGTCCAAATACTTTTAATTTAATTTAATCTTTCAGTTTATGATTCTTTTAGACTGGTCTTAAAACTTTCAAATAAATGATACACGATATTTGATAATGTTTTGAAATTTAGTTTTTTTCCCTTTTTTGTTCGTTGCGTGTTTTTCATCATATAAACATTTAAACTATCAGAGTAAAATTATTTGTTATAATAAATTCAAATACTTGCAATAGTAATTGTTATCACAAGGGGGACTCTTTATTTTCAATTTGCTTATACCATTTCAATTACCATATATAGTTAATTTTCATAAAAGTATTGCAGAATAAAAGTGAAAAAGAAAAAAAAAAAGTTGACAAAATTGTTGTTAATTTAATATTTTGAAGACCAAGGGTAAAACTTAAGTAGTAAAGAGCAATCCTTACTAGGACGAGATCTTGAGTTCAAGTCTATACCCTCTCTCGAAGTTCCCCCAATTGTATTAAAAGAGTATTTTGAAAATAATAAAATAGCACGTAAAGTATTATATAATATAATATATGATATGTAATTTATTAGTCACAAAGGGTAATTTTATCAAAGTAAGTAATTTTTTAATTATTTTTTAATTATTTTAACAAAAGTTGTGTTTTATTAATATTAAATGAAATGCAACGTGTAAATCATAATATTTTAAAATATGGTATACAAATTGTAAATCCATTATAAACATATGACGTATTTAGTAAATTTCCCCACCAGTCTTTAATATTTATTAAAAAAAAAAAGCTAAAAATATTATATGGTTTATATGGAATCACACTTATTTGCGACTAACAAATCACACAGTGTACAATTTAAAAAAAAAATAAATTACACCATATACATTATATTATGTAACACTTTATATATCATTTCATTATACTATAAAATATAAGTAATGCAATTTAACTAGTCTTCAGTTTATGTGACATTACTATATTAAGGGGAGTAATGCTATATATCTCAACTGTAGACTAGTCTTCATGACCACATGGATTCCGTTTATAGGGGCTGCTACATGCTTACATGACAATAGTTGCTTTAAAGGAAAAGTAATATACTCTATTATTTTGTATAAGTGAGAAAAATTACATGTATGTGAGCTTCGCGTTAGCTCTACATAAAATTTGTCGTCATTATTATTATACTAAAATAATTAAAAAGCATCCACGACAATTACACTATGCTTATCACCTTTCAAGTTACTGTATTTTTGTCCTAACCTTTCTTGAAATTATTTTTCTATTATGTATTTTTCTTTCACAAAGAACTGCAGATTATACCGTGCACGGGAAGGTGGATCCACAAAGAAGGGAGATATTTCAGTTTCAGATCGGAAGAGCATCATCAGAAAATTTGTCACGAATCAAACTAGTTAGAAAGACTTTGTTCCTAGCTAGACTAGATGCTCCATTTCACTGATTGAGAATGTGTGCAAATTTATGTGGTTTATTATTTCATTGATTTAGAAAAACTTTTTGGTGGTTTTCTTACAAAACCTAATATCTAATATGACATGTATGGATTTATGTCACATAAATTTGAAATACACTTGAGGTATATCGATGAAGTGCACATAGAGGGAGGTTTTGTTAAAAAATAAATAAATAAAACTTTGGAAATTTTTTGAACATTTTGGTATGAACAAAATTAAAGTATATGCACAGCATTTGTAAACATCAATAGAAAAGCTATTATCAATTTGACTCTGCCATGAGCTCTGGCTCACAGAAGAATTTTATGACGTATCAACTTGGTTAGTATCTTCAGTTTTTGTAAAACAATTTTTATAAATTTTTTATATTTTTCTAGGTCAAAGTTGTTTTAAGTTTCCATTAAATAAAGTACTATATGCTCGCAAAAAATAAAGTACAATATACCAAGATTCAAGTAGTCTTTCAATCAAAAAAAAAAAAGACACACGTGGTCTAACGGCGATCTAAATGGGTTTTCCACACTATCTAGAGTTTAATTTCACATCCCAACGTTCCCATTATAATATTCAAAAAATAAAATACAATATGGAAAGGTTATTAAATTCCATAAGTAAAGTATGAAAGTTGTAGAGAGAGTTTTCAGTAGGACGGTCATATATGTTCAGTAGTAAGAATGTCGATTAAGCAAATGCCAACTAAACAATTAAAGCCACTTAAACAATAAAATAATAATAACAAAAAAATCAAAAATTAATTATTCCCTTCTCTCTTTCATGAATAAAAACGGCTGCCACAATGGCATTATGTCTGCCATTCAACCCGCCTGGGAAGTCACCGGTACTTGATAGTAACGAAGTCAAACAATATGGATCAGGGACGTTAAATTGTCTTGTGAAATTGAAGAAAAGTTTGTTCACGGAAGAGATTTGCGGTTATGGTCGGGATCAAGGACGACTAGATCTATTTCTCCTCTCAGAATCATGTAGCTTGAGTGGAATGAAAATGTGGATAAGGCACAGAAGTAGAGGATATCAAAGAATGTAAGCAAGCACATGGATGTTGATCTAAGCGAAGCAACACCGGCTGCATCTGCATCAAAATCTTCATCAAGATCTTTAGTAGGGAGGAGTTTAAGGAAATGGGATTTCCTCAAGGAATTTCTGTACAGAAGTGAAAGAAGAAACGGTGGTCACAAATTTTGGGGTTGCTTATCTTTCTTACCAGTGAAAGAAAGAAAATCAATGAATTTCTTCAAACACGACCACCAATAACCTGCCATACCAGAGATTTCCAATCGAATTATGAAGAAAGCTGAAAAAAGGGCCTGTCAATAGCGAGAAAAGAAGGGTTCCACCAGCTCCCCATGAATTGCATTATGGAAGGAGATTGAGATGGAATTGGCAATGGCGATGAAGATGTAGTTTACGGAGATTGAATTGGCAACAGCCTGCGAAACTGTATCAACAGGGATTTGTTGAGGACGACTAACGGAGCAATTAATAATAATTGATTTTTTTGGTTATTATTTTATTGTTTAAAGAGCTTAGGTGCATTTAGTTGTCTAGTTGGCAATTATTTAATGGACGGTCATATCATTAGACATATAAAACTGTAATCTCTCAGAGTTGTATTAGTCAAACCGCATACTTAAACTTTGAATTGACTCTTCACATTTTGAATATCTTTGAAATTTCAGAAATTTTCATCTTATATGATTTTGAAACTCAAAACTTATGAAAAAGGGAATTGGTTTGAAAGAAGAATAAATATTTGTGAGAAATTTATTAGAGATCAATTTTTTGACAAACAAATCTCAATGCAGAAACTTTTTAAATTTTCAATTTCCTACTCATTATGCTAAAACATTCAAAATTTTTAAGAGAAGGAAAAAAATTCGACTATGCAAGCTTTGCGTGTTTCCAATGGGAATGAGGCCAAAACCTCCTTAAAAAAGTTATTGATATTCAAGTAAAGATGATTGAAGAGATCGGAAGTTCACAATTTCCTTCTCAAGTTTTAGTGTAAGTACAAATTTGCCTAGTATTTAACTCTACCAATCACCGTTGACAATGTTTCGGCAAGCCCTTCTCCTTGCAAAAAATATATAAGCCACCTAACATTTCTCAATACATGCAGTTTTCATAAACTTACAGATTGTTTGATAGCATATGTTTTTCATGAAAAGTATCAAATTCAAGTAAAGATCATTAAGGCGAATCAAGCTCACAATAGTCCTCTAAAGTCATAGTGCAAGTACAAACTTGCCAAGTGTTTAACTCTACTAACCACCGTTGATAATGTTTCGACAAGCCCTTCTCCTTGCGAAAAAGATATAAGCCACCTAACGTTTCTCCTTACATGTATTTTTCATAAACTTACAGCATGTTTAATTGCATTTGATTTTTATGAAAAATATTAAATTTATGGGAAAAATTCAATCGTTACGAGTTTCTTTGGGAAATGGAATTTTAAATTCCATGGCAAGGAAAAACATGGAAATATAGGCAAAACATGACGTCATCAGTTATCCTACAGTACCAGTAAAAGGTGAAAAATATGGTAGAAACTACACTCGATTTAGATTAATATAATATAATATAGATATATATTTTAAGTTAATGAGATTGGAGAGTATTACTATCTTTTTAAGTAAAAAAAAGTTAGATCACGTAAAAAAATGTGAGATTTGATATTGAAATTGGCAAATTTAAAAGGTTAGGATTTAATTCAGGGTTAAATTGCTCAAATTAGCTATTTTAAAATAAAAAGAATAAAACAATAAAAAAAATAGGACATCAACCATGATATCAGTGATTTGGTCAGAAAATTGGAAGGCATTATTGTTTTTTAAGTAAAAAAATTAGATCACATGAAAAAATATAGGACTTGATATTGAAATTGTCAAGTTTAAAAGGTTGGGATTAAATTTATATGATTAAATTACACAAATTAGTCATTTTAAAATAAAAAAGAATAAAACGATAAAAAAATGATATCAACCATGACATCAGTGATTTGGTTGGAGAATTGGAGGGTATTATTGTCCTTTTAAGTAAAAAAATTAGGTCACGTAAAAAAATATGAGATTTGAGATTGAAATTATCAAATTTAAAAGGTCAGGATTAAATTCCGGGTTAAATTAAGCAAATTACCCATGTTAAATAAAAAGAATAAAATATTAAAAATATTACATCAACTATAACGTCAGCGGTTTAGGAATGAAAACTTGTTTAGACAGGAAAGCTTTTTTAGACCACTCTTGATTTAGATATATGTAGATAATATAATAGAGATATATATTTTAATTTAATGAGATTGGAGGATATTATTATCTTTCTAAGTATAAAAAAATTAGATCACATAAAAAAAAGTGAGATTTGAAATTGAAATTGTCAAATTTAAAAGGTTAGGATTAAATGCAGGGTTAGATTGCTCAAGTTAGCCATTTTAAAATAAAAAGAATAAAACATTATAAAAAATGACATCAACCATGAAGAATAAAACATTATAAAAAAATGACATCAACCATGACGTCAGCGATTTGGTTCGAGAATTGGAGGGCATTATTGCCTTTTTAAGTAAAAAAGTTAGGCCACGTAAAAATATATGAGATTTGAGATTGAAATTGTCAAGTTTAAAAGATTAGGATTAAATTTAGAGTTAAATTGCGTAAATTAGCCATTTTAAAATAAAAAAACAATAAAAAACAAAATATGACATCAACCATGACATCAGTGATTCGGTTAGAGAATTGGAGGGTATCATTGTCTTTTTAAGTAAAAAAAGTTAGATCACTTAAAAAAATATGAAATTTGAGATTGAAATTGTCAAGTTTAAAAGTTCAGGATTAAATTCAGGGTTAAATTAAGCAAATTAGCCATTTTAAAATACAAAGAATAAAATAATAAAAAGACAAAATATGACATCAATCATGACGTCAATGATTTGGGAGGAAAAACTAGTTTAGATTACTCTTGATTTAGATATATATAGATATCTTATATATATATATATTAAAGTAGGATAGTTGTTATATGCATGTTTTCGTGCTAAAACAACTATCCTACTTTTATATGCTTTTTTTATTTTATTTTATTTTATTTGATTAATAATAATATTATAATAATCTATTAGTGTTATCCATTAATTGCATTTTACTATTATTTTATTTTATAATAGAAGGTTGAATTTTATATATTTTTTTATTTTACATATAATATGCTATTTGTAATCTATTAGTATTTCTTATATTTATTCTATTAGTTTTTAGGATATTTTCAAAGATTTAATATTTTTTTAAAATTCTAAGAGTTGACAGATAAATTTTAAGTGTTAGGTTATTAGGTTTTCCTTCTCATTTCGATTAAGTGTCCACTCGTGAGGTTGATGGTATAATAATAAAATAAAATTAAATCAGTATCAAAACTTTTACTTTAATTCAATATTATAAACCACAAGCCATAAAACATATGGCTATATGTTTAGCATATTATTACTTAATTTTCTTTTTTTGAAAAAATATATATTTAATAATATTTGATGGTGATGATGATTCAGAACAAAAATAAAATTTTTTTTGACAAAAATTTAAAAATAGTTTCATAAAAAAAAATATTTGATGATGATGATGATAATTTGGAACAAAAATAAAAAATTTTCTTAATTTTTTTAGAGCAGAAAGTGATTAAAAATTAATATTTGGGGTAAATTATACAAAATTTATCCTCAGTTATAATGTTGTTTTCTTTGGTCTTTTGCAGTAGGAAGGCCTATATTTTAAATTTTTTGGAATAAATTAATGAAATAGTGATTTCTTTAGAGAATGTATTAGGAAATGTAAAAATAATTTTTCCAAGAATATGTGAAAGAGAATGAATGTGGAAAAGAATTCATTTTGATCATCCACACTTTAATATACATCAACTGACAAAATGTGGGCATAGGGTAATTATAAAGTTATATAAATTTCGTATGCACTCTTTTCTATATAGTTTTTTCGTTTTTATACTCTACATGAAATTAATTGTGTTAAAAAATTCTTCATTCTTATTTCATTACTTAAGAATATTGTTCTATAAATAAAAATTTAATTAATTTTGTCTCAAGTGAAAATATTATACATTTTAATTTGGTTCTATTTATATATATTAGTAAAATATGTATATGAGTAAGTAGTATGCAATAAAATTGTGGTTATTTAGCTTTAGAAATTACCACGTATTATCCGTTTTATACTTTTATTCTGTTCAAAAATAATTTATACTTTTATCTGAATCAACTGTTTTTCCTAAGAAAACTTTGATATTGGAGGAGTACGGAACTTGATACTTGGTATTCTTAGCCAAATAAAAATTCACATATGTATTTAAGAGCCTCAATTTATTATTTACTTTCAACCTAGAACACAAATTTGAGTTATTAATTGGTTAAGAGTACAACCATGTCATTGCATATACTTCCCAGTCTCGTTCACCCGCCCACTGTGGGCGGGGTTACACACACGGCAGTCTACACAACTGATGTGGTACACATATAGCAACTTAGTTTGGTGTAACCCCACCCACAGTGGATGAGTGATCATTTCCAGCCGGTCCCCCTTTTTTTTTTTTTGTGTGTGTGTGTGTTGGGGGGGTCAATAAAGAGCGGAGATTGGGAATATAAGATATTTTAGTTTCACGTTGGCCTTAGGAAAATAAATTTTTTATAGAAGTAAATTGAGCTCTGAGTTTAGAGCCCAACTACCAATTATAGAGGTCATGTGTATTATAAAATACATGTGGCCCCCTGTAATTGGTGGTGGGGCTCTAAACTCAGAGCTCGATCTGTTTCTATAGCTGGACTGCTTAGGAAAAAGATAGAGAATATCGGCAAAAAAGTTATTTTATGTGGTCTTATTTTTCATGGATTTATTGACAAGATATGAACAAAATTAAAGTTTTGCATATAATTCGAAAACATCAATAGAAAAGTAATTATCAAAGTGACATGTGTAACATTCTATATAGTCCATTGGGCACCATATATTGTGTATAATGGATAGATATGGTAGGATTCTATTGGACACACTACGGGACCTATTCTCTAATGTGTCCAATGGGTGTCCAATAGACTTCATAGAAAAACTGCATATATCACAGCTATGTCGTGAGCTCTGGTTTAAAGAAAAGACTTACAGTCGTGCCGTGAGCTCTGGTTCATATATACGACTCAAATGACGTTGATTGAAAGGATAAGATGAATATAGTATTCACAAAGAATAGTATACAATAATACAAACTAGATTCTCACCCGTGCATTGCATGGAAAGATTATAGATCAAATTATTTAAAAAAATAAAATAATATGAAATTTTATAATTTTTTGAATAGTTAAATTTTATAAGGTCATATTACTTAATAAATTTTACTTGAAAATCAATATCAAAATTGAAGAAACCAAATAGATAAAATAAGAAAAATGAGTATACAAAGATAATTTGTCAAATTCATTCCCATGCACAGCTATATATTTTTTGTTAATTTATTCCCCACTATTTTCTTAACTCTTAAGTCAGTTACCTCAATGTCGTTACTCATATACACACAATCTCGACCTTCTTCTTAGCCTTTGAAATTATATTAGATACAGTTAGAAGACCCAATTCGAATAAAATAAATGAGCTCCATATTAGATATAGTTAAAATAAAATAATTATTCTTTTCCTCAATGTTATTGGCTGTAAACCTGTTTTGTCACTAAATGCAATTTCACAACCATAAGTAGGGGTGAAATCCCCCATCAGCTTCCAATCTGTAGCTACGTCCTATTCAGTGGACTTGAACTATCAATTTCTTGCAAAAACTCATCACGATTCAAAGCCTCTTCATTTCTAATTTCATTTCCAATGTTAGACGGGAATTCACAGGCTCTAGTCCAGGGCTAAAGTTGGAATTTAATGCAAAAAATTGGAGAAAATTAATCTGAAAAAGGAAAAAAATGAAGAAGGTGAAACGGAAAGAGTTTCACTACTAGCAGAAAGTCCAGCTATCAATTTTTTCTCATATGCTTCCTGCAATAATTGAAACGTTGTCACCAGTAGATAGTCCAAAGGGATTGCATCAATTTCAATAAATCTAATAATTGAAGTTAAATCAAAACATAAAATAAAAAAATATGATATAGATAATAACATAAATAAATATTATTAACTGATTTAAAAGGGGTAAAATGGTTATTACTAGCAATATATTGGGGATGACATATTTGACTAAATTACTATGATAGTATAATTTCAATAGAGTGTCAATAACTTTTTATTTCAATTAAAGTAGAACACATAACAATGTGCATGGATGAGAAATGGAATGTTATTAAATGACTTTAGTCGGAATTACCAAAAAAAAAAAAAAAAAAAACCGACAAACTCAATACCCACAGGTACCTGATCTTATTAAAATAGGAGTACCCGACTAAATAGGTAATTCGGTCGGGGATGAGATTACAAAGAAAAAAAAATCAGCCCGTCTTAACAATGTGCCAGGGAATGTTATGATAATTTTTACTTGTATCCGGCTCGGTTTAACCTTTTTTTTGACAAAATTATAAAAATATTTACAAAAAATACTAATGGTTTGAAAAGTAAAAAAATGATAAAACTTATCAAGAAAGTTTAGTATTTCAATTGTAATTTTAGCCTCTGTTTGATCATCTTTATCAAAATACATTATAATCCTACTCATCACTGATTTAACTACTTATTTGACAGCTACTCAATTATAATCACAAATTCCAAACTTCTATTAAATCTACACGCTCATTTCACTTCTTTATAATTTCTCTTTGTAAATCAACTATCATAAATTGAATCAAACTTTAGAATATTATTCATTAAACAAAAAAATGAAAATAAAAATATATAAATATATTTAAATTGGCTAATAAATAGATAATATGAATTACATGTACCAGTCTTTCGCTGACCCATCCCTGATTTAAGTGGGGATGGGAGAAACTTTTTTGAAAGATACGTTAGCGGGTGTAGCATACCCGACCAGACCTGACCCCTTGTTATTCTTATGCCTTAAGAAATTAAACATTGTATTTTTCTCTGTGACTATACTGTGACAGGAATTTTATAAACTATGAAACGTTAATTAAATCATATTTATTATATGTAAAAGAACTAACATAATAACGACTCGATCTAAAAGCATATAAGAAATAATTAAATATTAATATATTAGCTAAAACGTAAATAGTCTAATATAGATTTCAAAATAATTGCTAGCTAAGACATATATATTAAAAAAAATTTAAATTAAGAAATCAAAAAACTTTGAATATATAGATTAAACCAGTAAAATATTTAAGAAGATAAGATATATCCAACAAAATATTTAATCAAAATATTTGAAGATAAGAATATATAAAGATTCTAATTTGTAATTAATTGAAAAAATAGAGAAATAAATAATTTGGGAATTAAAATAAGTCTATATAACCGTACACATTACCAAACATAAAACAAAAGACTATAAAATCTCTATTTTTCACAGTTTTGGAGGGAAAATTGCAGTACAAAGGTACAACAAACTAATTTTCTTTAATATATATATATATAGATAAGACAAGTGCCCCAAATTATAGAGTTTTGATCTAACACTATATGTTATTGCATCATATAGTGCCATATGACCATATGGCGTATATCGAGATAAGCCACATGGGAAACCACATCTTGTGATGCACGCCACATGTCTATATATCTCTATATGGTACCATACATATAGTTTTATATCATTTTTGCCAAATTATGGGGTACAGAGTCATGGACCCAAGGTCGAGAAATAGAAGGAAAAAAACAAAAAGAAAGATTTACAGAGTGATGGAAGTATGCAAATTTCTAATAATTCAAGAGCAAAGTAAACTTTGTACGCTCGGCAAATAAAATAGGATAAGTGAACTTATCAGTCCGGCTATAGAGAGCTAATCTCTCTCTTATAGACTGGAAAAGTGCCACATGGCCCCTTGTTATTGAGAGATTAAGAGACCCGCCCCTTATCCTCCAATAACAGGGGGCCATGTGTCACTTTTCTACTGCATAAGGGAGAAAATAGCTCTACTTAGAAATTTTTTGTGAACTTATACGTCCTACATAACCCGTTAACTAGACTCTTATATTTACTTGTCAGTTCTATATTTATTTAAAGTACATGTGTCAATATATTAAATGTAGAACACTGATTAGTGCCTCCTAAATTACTAGAAATGCTCTTTTTATCGAAACCTTTACTTGCTTTCCACTTTCATTTAACAAATATTCCTTCTGAGACTAGTCCAAATTCCACTTTATTTCTCCCACTTGAATTTATGAAAATATCCGGTATTCCAAATGAATCAAAAACCCATACATTGGTTTACACATCCCAAAAATGAGGTCTAAAAACTCAGGTGTAGATTCCTCATTAACTTGAAGTACGTACTGTATTAGGTTACTCTTGAAGTATTTGAATTTTTTCCCTTGAATATATCTCATGTCCATGTTTGGCTACAAATATACACAAGTTGAACGGTACTACCAGTCGAAGTTTTGATCAAAGCAGAATCCCCGGTATTACATGGAAAATGATTAATGCTCTAAAGTATTACAAAATTTAGGTTATTAAACATTCTAATTTTCTATAGAGTTAACATGGATTCCATTTACAAAGTATGCATGCTTATATGACAATATTCGATTTGAGGGAAAAGCTATATGCGCCCACTATTTTGTACAAGTGAGAAAATGTGATACGCACATGATCCCGTGTTGGCTCTATAGAAAAATAATTAAAATAAAAGCAACCATGACAATTGGGCTAATTGACACTATACTGTTCACCTTTCAAGTTACTGTATTTAATTCCTCCCAACCTTCGAGCCATATTCTCCTCACTCTCTTCCATTCCTCCTAATTCGATTGGCAACCATGATTTGATAGAACAATTTTTTTATTTGTTTTTTAAAATCAATTATATGTGGTGTATTATAATTAGAATTTATTTTTCAATTATTATTTATTGACATAATTTTTCTATATATTATTTTTTCCCCTTTCATAAAGAATTGCAGATTATACTATATGGGGAGGGGGGTCAACAAAGATGAATGTCTGCAAGAATTTTATTTTATGAGGTTTATTCTTCATGGATTTATTGACAGGATATGAACAAAATTATAGTATATATGCATATAATTTGACCATTATAGGTCAAATTATAGGTCCTACATAATCCATGAACTAGACCAATATATTTATTTTTTAGTTATTTATTTACTTGAAGTATATATGTCATCATTATATTAAATGTAGTGCACTGATGAGTCATGAGTGCCTAGTAGAATACTAGAAATGCTCTTTATCGAAACCTCTACTTGCTTTCCCGTTTAGTTTAAGAAATATTTGCTTTTGAGAATCGTCCAAAATTCCAATAATTATTTGTATTTGATAAACAAGAAATTGTCAATTGTTCATTATAGTTTCAATGTCAATAGAAATGACGTTTATTGACGTGTTATTGACACTACAATGATTTCTTCTCCTTTAAAAAGGGACACACTTCTAACAAATAGTTGGTGTGATAATACTTAAAAAAGATGGGAATTAAGTTTGGGGTATGGTTAGTGATCCTGTTCATATCATCACTGATTGACAGTTGTTTAGGATGTTTAAAGGAAGAGAGAACGGATCTTTTACATCTTAAAGCAAACATTAACTTTCCAAATGGAGGGTAGCTTCCTTCATGGGTGGATTCTGATACTAAATCTAATTGTTGTCAATGGAAAGATGTAACAATTACACTAGTTGAGTGATAGAACTCAATCTAGAGAATGCTAGGAAGTGGAGACTATAACATTGGTATTTCAATGCCTCAATGTTTCTTCATTTTAAAGAGCTCAAAATCTTTCGCTGTCTCGTAATAACATGGTTGGATGGATTGAGAATGAAGGCATGATGCTATCTTTCCTTAAGTTGGTAGCCAACTGATTTAATTTTTTTATTACCATCATCATATCATCTTATTTGCTTACCTTTTTTATTAACTTTTTTAGTTTTTGAGTGACACTACAAGTATATTTACCTTCCTTGCAGGTTTTGATAAACTTTTGAATTTGAGAAATTTGGTGGCCCTTGATTTGAGTGACAATTCATTTGATCGCACTGTTTTGTCATCTCTTAGTATGTTCTCTTCTCTGAAACATCTAGATTTGTCTAACTTTTTATCTGACAACACAAGTCATGGTGAGTTAAATATGCTTTTGCCTCATTCCACTTATTTACTTTTATCCATAGTTTTCGAAAAAAGTGGGAAATGCATTTTTGAAACTTATCAAAGCAGAATAGTGAATAGCATGATATTGTGTATTATAATAATAGCTTGCATATATATATATATATATATATAATTATTCCTAACAACTGGTTTTTAATTTAACTAATTAAAGGGTAACTGTCCATATGGTCCCTAAGCTTCAGCTTATGCGTTCTATTGGTCCCCAACCTTTAGCTTGAACCCAACTAGTCCTCGACCTTTGATTTTCAGGTCCAAATGGTTTTTTAACCCTTTTTTTCCATTAAGCAACCATTAGGGCCATTTGCACCAATTCTTTTAGCTTTATTTTGAGGACAAAGTTTTCAAATAACTCTCTTTTATCTCATGATTACTATTTTTGCAAATCATGTAGAATTATAAATTTACACCAATTTAGATATAAAGTTATTCTTTACATTATCACAGACAAATAAAAAGAAATATTTCATCTCATACAAAAAGAAATTTAATATTTATATAGCAAAATATATTGACACTACACTTTTTTTAATAAATACACCACATTTTATTTAAATAAATGGTACTAAAACTTTATTTTTTTTCATTTACACTTTTGCACGTTTTTATCACATTTTTTAATAACTTTTTTATCAAATAATATTTCTTGCATCAAATAATAATTTCCATGCAATTTCTTTAGCATGGGACTTCTAAACGATGAAAAGAATAATTAGTTTGCACTAAACCTTTTGCCCTTTTTTTTTACTTATTTAAATTCTTCCGATCTTACTTTTTGAACAAAATTTTTGGATAAAACCTTTGCTGAATATGAAATATTCAAGTTAATAGAAGATGAAGAACAAAAATATGATGAAAAAAGTTAAGAGCGTAAAGAATTAGAAAAAGCTAAGGATGTATAATGCAGTTAGAAATATGGTGTGATTATAAAAAATTGTAGTGTCAATACAACCACCATATTTATATTTATATCATTTCTTTTAAGTAATACTTTTTTACTTTTTATTTTTAGAAAATTTTCTAGAAAAATACTAACTTTTCTGAATCTACATATTAGCGCTATAATCCTTCTTTCATTTGCATATTAGAGCTATAATCCCCCCCCCAATCTCTATTATTTTAGCTTTTGTATGATTTTGTTTTTCTTTCCATTTTAATGCAATGTAATACTATGAGTTTGCAATAAAACCGTCAAAACATAATCAAACTATTGAAACTATTCGAATAGAAAACGACAGCCTGTTTTTTGGTTGAGCATTAAACCAACTTCTCCCAAAGTCCCAATCTACATATAATAATCGGTAAAATACATGTAGTGTAACTGAAAAATATTTTTCTTTTTTTAATGATTAGCAAAATTGGCTGGTAATAATTTCTCTAATAAGTGAAAAGAAGAAAAGGTTTTGCCAAATTTATCGCCTAAAATAAAATTGGATAATGGTGGTGTACCTAGTTGAATAACGGAATGCGTTAATTATTTCAAAAAAAAAAAAAAAAATACGATGTCCACTTTAACAGGAGGAAGGAGCTCCTCAATCAGTCAAAGTGCAAAACTTCTTTGTTGTCCTTTTTTTTTTTTTTTTTTTTTTTTGACAAAGGCCCCCCATGTCCTTGGTTCAGCCACAAAAAAGCCAAGCACAAATTGGCGATGTATAGAAAACAGTACAACTAGTTTAGCGAGAACAAATCACAAATTGCTATAACAAAATCTTAAAAATTAATTATTTTCTCAATAAACTTGGAAAATTATCCTTTTAGTAATTCTTAATCTGCCCTATATATTGTATAAATAATATAAAAATTCTACCTATTTGGCATAGCCTAGTAGTTTTGCAAGGTCATGACGTGTGTCTTCATTCATTCCTTTAATTATTTGTGGGAAGATCACAGGAAGTCCCTTGGTTTAGATTGTAAAATCTTGCCTTTTTAATCTTTAACTTTGAGTTATTGATAGTTAATTTACTTTGATAGTTAATTTACTTTTAGTGACATCTTCTTGCAAAGTCTTTATTAATCTAGTTCACTTTCAACAGATCAAGAAAAACTCTGTGGATTAAACAAGCTTGAACTCCTAGATTTTAGTGATAATTTTGGAATTGAAGTCACAGATGTCCAGTCTTTATTGAGTAAGTTTCATGCTCATTTGTTTAGTTAGTTTATTGACTTTCACATTTAAATATCATATCGATACATAAATTGGTGCACTCATAGGTGCCTCACTAACCTATTTCAGTACATTTTTCATAGATCTAAATGATTTTGTTAGTCTGAAAGAGCCGTATTTAGGAGTCAATGAATTTCAGAGCTTTGGGGCCATTTACGTTATATCTTTCCATTTCCTTGCTCACTGGTTGGAACGATTTTTTCAATTTCTTTCTCTACATGTCATTAACAGGCGTGGGGAAGCATGTATCATATTGTACATAATTAAATGATGACATAGCTTGATGTGAATTAATTTGAACATATAAACAGGATTGAAAAATCTAGAGGTCCTTGATATCAGCATTTTCTCCTCACTTCAAGGGCTATTATCATTAAAATCTCTATATCTAGCGGACAACAAAATAGAAGGATCCATACAAATAGATGGTTAGTTCTATGACCTTTATTTATTTTTGTTCTGTTTTCATTTTGACACATAAGAACATTGAATTCTCAATTTATTCAATATATTCCTTGGGAAAGATTTATATTTCATTTGGTGCATGTGCTTATTCTTCTATTTTTATCCAGAGTTGCATGCTTTGAATAATTTGGTAGAGTTGGATCTACGTTTTAATCCTGTCACCAGATTTAAGCACAACTAATAATTTATTTATGGGTTAATTTCACAAATCGTCCCCAACCTTTGAGTTAAGAATTGGTTTCATCCTCAACCTTTTTTAAGACACACCACAACCCCCAACCTTTCAAAAATGCACACAAATCGTCCATATTGCTAATATTCAGCCAAATTTTTTTGAAAAAGACGATTATACCCCCCATAAACATTTTAAACTTCTTTTTAAAAATGTTTAAAAATAATAAAAAACTAAAAAAACCCACCCCACCCCACGCCACCATTCCGGCGGCCAAAAAGGGGGTGAATCCCCCCCCCATTTTGCTGTCATTTCTGGCAGCAAAATGCTGCTGGAAATGGCAGCCAAATGACTGCCATTTCTGGCAGCCCCCCCCATTTTGCTGCCATTTTTGGCAGATGGCAGCAAAATGCTGCGGCAGAAATGGGGGGTCATTCCCCCCCCATTTCGCTGCCATTTCTGGCAGCTAAAAGCTGCCGGAAATGGCAGCCATTTGGCTGCCATTTCCAGCAGAAATGGGGGGTAATTAGCTAAAGAATTCTATTTAACTGCCTTTCGTTAACATGCACATTAATTAATTTACTGCTTTCTTTCATATAGAAGAATTAAGGCATTTAAGGCAACTGGAAGGATTGTCTCTGGATTACTCTTTGGTGGATCAAAACTTTCTTGAGATCATTGGAGTTTTTACTTCTCTCAAATATCTAGGTTTGTCTAGATGTGGACTCAACGGCACCCTTCCGAACCAAGGTAAAGTACTTGTCACAACATACATAATTTCTTCATTTGTATAGAATTTTCCATTTGTTAGATTTATTAGCACAGAAACGTAAAATGCATATAGCTTTCACATGTCGGTTCTTTTCTCCAGAAGTATATATATTCTAAAAAAGTCTTTTAAATTTGATATAAATACAGAAACCACGACGCTCTTCCGATCTCCATAGATGAGTCTTTTAATGACCACCATTTTGTTCCTTTACTTGGTCCCAGCAGGTTGTATAGGTTATAAGTTAATATCTTTACATTACAGGATGGTGTGAGCTTAAACATCTGGAAGAGCTTGATATCAGTCACAACAATTTCGAAGGAAAACTTCCACCATGCCTAGGAAACATGACTACTCTTCGAATCATTGACCTCACTTCCAATAATTTCGCTGGAAATATTGCTTCATCTCCGATTACCAGTCTCCTTTCACTTGAATTTCTCTCTCTTTCAAGCAATAACTTTCAAGTGCCTCTTTCTTTCGGGTCATTCTATAATCATTCGAACCTACGCAGTGTGTTTGCTGAAAGCAATGAAATAGTAGCTGGCAGTGAGTTGCAAAATTTGATTCCATATTTTGAATTGGAGGAAATTGTTCTCTCGATCTCCATAGCCACAGGCCGTATAACTACATTACCTAACTTTCTTTGGTATCAATCTCAGTTGAGATGGATTGATCTTTCAGACAATAACTTGGAATTGAACTTCCCGACTTGGTTGTTACAGAACAACACTAAACTTGAACGACTTTCCTTGAAAAACAATGCTCTAAAAGGACCTGTCGAGTTGCCAGTCAATACCAATTTGAACCTGGTGAGTTTTGATATTTCTATTAATGATTTGAGTGGGGTGGTTCCATCTGATATAGGTTCGGTGTTTCCAAATTTGGTTTATCTAGACATTTGAGAAGGCGTGTGCTTAGGGCCCAATAAGTTAGGGGCCCAATGGCATGAATTTTTTTTTTTTTTTTAATAAAAGTAGTAAACTCAAAATGTATCATTTAAGTCAACTTAACTACACATTTCCATTCTTAATTGTTTTACCTATCTTACCTAAATTTTTCATGATTTCTAATTATTTTCTTCCACATTTTGAATTTCAGTACTATAAATTTTAATATGTTAAAGGTGAAAAAACTAAAAAAAAAAAAAAAAACCAAATTTTAGGGGTTTACTATTATTTCTAGATTGGTGAATTATCGCCTAAACTTCTTTTTCTTCAACAATTTAAATTATGGTTCTATTTGGTTAAGATTGAATAATTAGTATCATTGTTTTTTTTTTACTTTATGGTTAGCCCATAGTTTTTAGGAAAAAAAAAAAATTGTTTACAATAGGGGTCCATTTTCTAAACTTTGCTTAGGGCCCCGATGACTACAGGTCCGGCCCTGTCTGGGAACAATAGCATTTGGAACAAAGAGATGGTACCAATTTTCATCCTTAAGCTCATGCCGGGAATTGATCTCTCATCCAACAAATTGTATGGTCAAATTCCTAGTGAACTAGGAAAGTTATCAGAGATTCATTCATTGAACTTATCGAACAATCTCAATGAAACAATTCCGACAACATTCTCAAGCAAAAGCAAAATTGAGAGTCTAGATCTCTCATACAATAACTTAAGTGGGAGAATCCCAGCCGAACTGACCAAATTAGACTTCTTGGGATTTTTCTCTGTGGCGCATAATAATTTGTCGGGGATAATACCAAAATAAAGGTCATATTGGGACCTTTGATGAACAAAGCTACGAGGGAAATGCTTTTCTTTGTGGCGGTCCATTGCATGCATGTGGAAGTGTTGAATCAAGACAACTACCACAGACGACCTTTGATGAAGAAATGGAAGAGAGCAGTTTCCTAGACATGGAGTCATTCTATGTCAGTTTTGTTGTTACTTATGTGTTGGCGCTGCTTGTCGTCGTTGTAATACTATACATAAATTCTTACTGGAGAAAATCATAGTTTGATTTTATTGAAGTGCAGATACTCTCTTTTAAGGCAATGTTTGAATATTAGTCATATCCACTCAATCAAGGTATGTACAAGCTAGACATATTTTTTTTTTACAATAAAAAGGGGAAATCTAGATATAATATTTATTTGTGAATAAATTTTCTAATAAAATAGTCATTCCTTTTTTTTTTTTTTTTGCTGCTGGCAAATTTATTAAGAAATAAAATGGGTAGATCAAGCAGAGTTATGGCGTTTTGAACATTTTGAAAATAGTAAATGTATTAGTTCCAATGTATTAGTTTTTGCTTCTTCAACAATTCAATAATAAGATGCACATGAGTTTTTCTTCTTTATTTCTTTTTTCAATCTGGATCAACTTTTTGAATGTTATGTGTTTTACCTATTATTAGAAACATAATTATTGTCTATGATGCAGTAGGTTAGAAAAAGAAACATTGTAAACAAAAAGTAACAATTAAATGGACTAGAAAAAAGAAATATAATTAAGAAAAGGGGTTGTGGTTTTTTTTCCCTCTCTTTTGGGTGGTGGTGAAAGATTGTATGTGACAAAGTTACTCAACTTTGAACTCATTATATTGTCACGTTGATAAATAAAATTTAATCATTTTTTGTATATTAATCACAAACCTTAGTATAATCCTTTCAAGTTGGTAAATCCTTTTACTATGCCATACCACATCATAACATGGACTTCTTGTTCTACAACATTAATTTTCATTTAAATATTATTATACTTAATATCGTTACGTGCTATACGGCAAAGTATACAAGATGAAACAAAACAATAATAATATCACAAATCTTCTAAAATGAATTTTTTGGTCACTGAAGTTCAACAATGATAATCATAATTGTAATTTAGCATACAAAGTTGACACTTTAAGATAATTCATTTGTTAAATCCTGTAGCAACCAAAAGATCTTTTGGACTTAGCCTCAATGTAATTCTAGCGTGCGAATAAGGTTGCGTTGGGTTGGGTTGGGTTGGGTTGGGTCGGTTTTAGCTCAAAACCACCCCAACTCATTTTCATTTTGTTTGAGATATTAGATAACCAATTCAATCCACCTATTGGTGGAAACCAAACCAATGTAAACCGCTTTGAGTTGGGTTGAGACGGTTTCGCAGTGGCCAACACTAGCACACAGCAGCAAGCAAGGACAAAAATTATCCAATTCGTTTATTAACTAGTTAGGACTATCATCATCATCATCATCATCATCATCATCATCATCACTATTATTATTTTGGTTTCTTGTAATTTCTTGTGCATCTCTTAGTAAATAATTTGGTATTTTTGCAAAATTACTACCCCAAACCCATAAATAAGTTTTGCCAGAAAATTATGATTTGAGCTAATTATAATGGGAATCAAACAATTCCATCAAAACAAATATACATAAATGGTTGCAATAGAAAAAAAGACTTACATAATAATTAGTGGTTTGAACAAATGCTGTAATGATTAGCTTACGTTTCAGACAGAATGTCTCAGATTTAAACCACACATACCCATCTCTTATTGCCCTTCTCATCCTCTAGCTCCCATTTGTGGTTGCAACGTGTGTTGTGCCTAAATTGACTTTAATTATAATTTTACTTTTATTTTTACAAATTTTAATAAATATTAATTGATTGAAAGAATGCCAATTGAACAGATTGGCTTAAAATGTAACTTGCATAAAAAATGAAAATACATTTTGCTCTTTTAAATACAAAGCAAAATTCAAAATTCAACAAAAGTCAAGAAAAATTGAAAATTATTATTCACTAACATTTAATAACAAATGTCAGCCTTGCCGAAATCTTGATTAAGGCATTGTTTAACAACTTTGGTGACATGTTATTGCTGCAACTATTGCTGCAACCACGAGAAAAAATGATTAACAATAAAGAGAAACTTGAGAGATATGAAGAATTTTATGGTATGTATAGATAATATGAGGAAAATAGGCAAATATTCTTATGAATTAAAAGAAATTTAAGAAACCAGTATCAAGATTCTCCTAGCCTAGTTTAGAGCCGTCAGCCTAGCTGGATAATTTTTTATCCCTTAAACAAGATGTCTCTTCTGCTAAAAAAATCAGGCAATTGGGTTCATACAAAAAAATTGGAAAGAATATGAAAATTATTAAAAAAATGCATATATAGAGATTCAGTTACCTGCAATATAGATGAATGGGATCGGAATCACAACGTAGGCAACAAACTGAACGAGAGAGAGACAGAGATGGAGAGAGAGAGAGAGAGAGAGAGCAGAAAAGCATGATCTAAAAAGGGCCAAGAAAGAAAAAGAAAACAGGGGTATATATATGGTAGGGACGATAGGAATTGGCGACACCTGTCCTCAATTGCCATTTGATTCTACTACAAGCTATTTGAATTGGACCATTAAATCAAGGCTCTTATAATACAGTAGGGAAAAAAGAAAGAAAAAATAGAAAAATATCAGATGTACTAGTGTTATTATTTTTTTTTTTACGCAACCAATCTATTAGTAGCTAATTAAAACTAATGATGGAGATTTGTAGGCCAAATATATCACATTTAAATTTAAGATCCTAAATATATATGCCAAGAAAAAAACATTGATTTGTCACAGTTTGCAACTAAAAAGTATACATACATGTAAATAGAGAAAACAATTAAGGATCTGTTTGGTATCGTTTACAATTGGATTGGTTTATAATATATTTTAAAATTTAAATTTTTAGGACATGTGACTTAATTTGATTGATTAAAATTTGTTGAAAATTGAAAAGTTGTTATTTGATGTGATGGGTGTCTGAGGTGTTAATTGTAGAATTTACCATGTGTTCTAAAAATTTAAAATTCAAAATGTATTATAATACAATCTATTTATAATATATGCCAAATACACTCTGATTAATGAATTAGTTCACATGCTCATACGTAGCTTTAATAATCACTTCCCTGGCACATCAGGTTGAACGAATCGAACAGGTTAAATTTGGGTTTAATACAAATGGGTTGAATTGATTTTGTATCAATTTACTCAAACCGGGCCAAGTTAGCCCCCAAACCAACAATTGATAAAATCGAAAAAATTAAAAACCAAATCAACCCATTGCGAATGAAAACTAACCCAACGCAACTCATAATAGGTTGGGTTTGTTTTTAGAAAAACAACTGAGCCCTACATGTGATTTTTTTCATCAAGTTCGTTAAAGGTCTAATTAGGCATACCAGGCCTTTTCCAGCCCATTAGCATCTTCCCTCAACCGGATACCACTTCTGTAGATTTCATGTGTTATATATTAAAAAAAAAAAAAATCAAAACACACGCTTCTCTCTTTTCGATCTCCCTCTGTGTACACCAACATCTCCGCCCGCTGCCACTGTGATTCCACCACGTTACAACAACCTCGACGACAGCCACCGCGTCTCGAAGCCGCCACTGCTGTTGAAGTCTTGCTTTATGGGTTTTTTTTTTTTTCGAAATTTAGGATTCGATTTTGCAGGTCTTTTAGCTTTTGTGTTAAATTTTCAGCTTTAAATCAGATTGGATTTTCAATTTTTACTTTCATTGATTTGATCTTAGTTTGGGTTTGTGCTTTTGTATTGATTTCATTTTCAATTTGTTTTTCTGTTGTTAATTTTAATTTTTTGCTGAATTTGCGGTGAGTTGTAGTTGTTGTATTATTGCGAATCGGTTGTTTTCGCGAATTGTGGTTGTTGCAACTCAGTTGTTTCAGCGAATTGTGGTTGTTATGACTTAGTTGTTCTGGTTAAGTGTTGTGTTGTTGTGACTCGATTGTTCCAATGAGTTGCTGTGTTATTGTGATTGGGTGTTCCGGTGAGTTGTTGTGACTAGGCTGTTATGAAAAGTTACTGTATTGTTGTGACTTGGTTGTTTCAGTGAATTGTTGTGTTATTGTAACTCAGTATTCTAGCGAGTTGTTGTATTATTGTGACTTAATATTTTGGTGAGTTGTGTTTACTGTGACTCAGTATGACTCTAGTGTGACTAATAGTTAATGTCACAAATATTTCACCTGACTTTTCCCTTAAAAAAAAGATTAATGCACCTTAATTTTAAAAATTGTGTAAAAAACATTATTTTTCAAGTTAACCCTTCATTAAAATCGCATTGTTATGTGGTATCAAAGTATCATCAATTACAATACCTGGGTTGTAATTTGCAGATTCTAAGAAGCCAAATTTTATGGATTTCTCAAATTATTCCATAATATTTACAAGGCAAATGAGATACCATTGGAAAGCTCTTGAAGTTAGGATTACAAGAAATTTTACGAATCTTGATTTGGACTTTTTCTATAGAAAGTTATTAGTATTTTACTCCACATTTTACTCCACACTGACCAGTCTGCCTTCGTATCCAAGAATTAGACTGGTTATGCCTTTCCAAAAATTTTAGAAGACAAGTACTATACCATTTAGCACATGAATTTATCTCTTAGAATTCATTCATTTTCATTTAATAAGTTGCTTTGGTTGTTCCAAATTCAACCATAAAAGGTCTACCATGTTAGTCTAAGAATCATTCAAGTTTGGGATTAAATATCAAGTTCATTTGAGAAGTGTTAAAAATTCTCTTCTTAACTTGTATATCTTTGGTGGATTTCAAATGTGGTGAGTTATTTTGATCGTGTACCCTTTGTTGAATCATTTTGGATAATTATATCTGTACCAGATGGTATTTCCTTGGGTGGTGAGCTATTTTATTCCCTTTGGCTGGTCTTCTTTAATATTCATCATTCCAACTTGGCATCAGGATGGTCACTGACTTAATTTTTTTCTATCATAAATTTCCCATTTAATTTAATTTAATTTAATTTCATTTCATATTAGTCTCGACACAATGAGAAATATGATCGGGAGAAGCTCTCCAAACACAAGAGTAACACCACTCAAAACCTTATTTACTAAGATGTTGAGCAAAATATAATTGCCTCACTTTCTAATAGCTTTACGAGTACAAAAGGTAAGAGAAAACTTTGACATAAGAATGAATTTTTTAGAGAATAAATCCTTGTGTACCACCATGCTTACAACTTGTTTTACAAGTGATAAGTGTATTTTATATGTAAAAATACTTCTCTTAACTTATGCAATTCTATATGAAATCGAACAGATTTCTACCTAATTTGTGTGAATATGGTTTATATAGGTGAAAAAGCTCAAATTGGAATGATACAAGTGAAAAGAACTATTTTTGAACCAAATTGAGCTTTACATGAATCAAGATGTGAAGGCTCGGGAGTGGGAAGAGAAAAGATCAATGTCAACAAATGTGAAGGCCGAATGCCACCATTGGGGAACTTGAAAGAGGTCATTTGTGTCATGTTTAAAGAGAGCGGGGACCATAATGAATAGGTTGAAAAGTTTGGGGACGTGCTTAAACGAAGAAAAA